>JAXQQM020072486.1:600000-873196 GCA_034641835.2 Pinus albicaulis | reverse complement strand
GAAAAGACAGCCAGTCTAGAAGGAGAAAGTAGCACCACATTGAATTTAATATTGGCATAGTCTACATGTGCTACGAATTAGACTTCTCGGTGCCGTTTTTCATTCCATCTCTGGAAGTATGTTAACTCTCTATGTGGGCCCCAGCATGTGCCATCTCGGTTTCATTTTATGTTTCCGTCTCCATCCGTCGCCGTCCTCGACTCTCCATCTAATGCATGTCGCTGGCATGAAGCTCCAACTATAGTCAAACTCCAGTTCTGCAAACTATTCGAATTTCCTTTTGGCACTCTCTTAATTCAAACTCCACTCTAGGGCACTACGCGCAATTTAGCAGAGAAATGAAAACACAGATCAATTCAAATGCAGACGGACTGAGCATGGAGTTGGGAAGGTTCCACAAATTTTACAATGTTAAAATGTTACAAGAAGATTTTCACCGTAAAATCATACTGCAACATTCTGCAGCGCAATCTGGATTGGCCAAAGTAAAGAATATGAGTTTTTGTTTAGCTTTGGGCTGTGAAAAATTCGCACCGATACATTATGTATTTTGATTTTGAAATGGTTGTATTGAGGGAATTTTGATGGGCTTGTTGCCAATGTGTTTTGAACCATAGATTTGGTCGAGCCGTTAACCACCATGTTAAGTCGTGCCAATGAGAATTGTGGTAGGAAGTACTAGATCGAATTTGTTTTCAGGGTATGAATGTATGAGCATTACAAGGTTAATAGTTTGGGTTAAGTAGGGTTTTGATAGATTTCTTAACTAGATCGATTATATGGCTCAATTAATGGGGGAAATTTCACTCAATTAATGGTGAAATTTAGTGAACTTATGAAATACAGATGGGCCAAAATACTGATGGTGTGCTCTTCTGCATTATTATTTAGTTGCATCTTTCTTCTCATTTGGGTTAAATGAGCTCAAGCCATAGATGTGTTCTTTATATGTAATATAATATCTCATTTTGCAAAATCAAGTTGAATAAACAGGGGCATCATTTACTTTAAATGGATTCTATTTGCATTTTTTGAACTTCTATCTAAAATCGACGTTGGTTAATCCAATTCAATGATGCTTATAAAAAATCAATGCTTGTTTAACCCATATTCCATAATTGTACAATGCTTTCCTTTGAAATATGGAGCAGTCTCTACAGAAGTTTGTGAATGCGTGGAACAGACCACACCTGAAAGAGATCACAATCTCAAAGCTGCTTTCCCTTCTGATGCTTCTTAATAGTGCCAAAGGCTAATGAAACAATTAGTCAATCTTGTACTAACTATCTGATATAAAGCTAATGGTTTCTCTAGCTTTATGTTAGCAAACATGGCTATAAGTATAAGATTTTAATTGTTGCCGGTGTGTTCTCTATACAATACATAAAAAGGGAAATGACTATAAGAGTTTAATGGTTGCCAATGTGTTCTACAGACAACACGAGCCAAGAGCCAGAAACACCCATTGTTTCTAATTGTTGTCATTTTCTCGGTGTCAGAGCATTATCATCCATATAATGAGATGTTCATCTGCTCTATCCTGTGGGGTTATGGCAATTTCATTTGGAACAGACATTGGCAGAAAGTCTCATAAGGACTCCCTACCACCCTCTAAGGCTAGAGTTTCCCCATCGTTGATGTAATTGCAATTGGTATTCGTTCGGGCATAATATCTTTCCATTTATTTGAATGGAATTTATTGAAGAGAGTATGCTAATATTGGGGCAATGAGAGTGTTGAGAGTGTTGGTTGTATCAAGAAATGCAAAAATAAGAGCTTTGAATGCTTTCTAAGCATGGTTGTATGTCGCTTTGCAATGCATTATGCTTTTGGAGTGGGGATTTGGTAGCTATATCCATGAGACTCTTTGGAAGATGAGTCTAGAACGATTGATGGTTGTTAAGTTTTTACTGTCCTAATATATCTTGGTTTCGCTAGGCTTGGGGGAAAGTCAGAGTATATTTTCTTGGCTGGACTTAGGATTAAGTGAGAGCAGCATGACGGATTCAAGTTTGTTACTAGAAAGCGTTTACCTTCTCAGTAAACTTAAGACAAGTGAGAGTATTATGGATTTTCTGAACTTGGGGGCCAAGTGAGAGTAGCCATGTAAGGATAAGTTTGTTATTGGTGTTTACCTTCTCAGCTTGTATTCCGGGGGCAAAAAAATTGTATTTGAATTGTTGCCTCAGTTTCATATCAGCTAGAAGTGGTTATGTCCCACTTGATAAGCATATATTTTCCGACTATGTAGTTATTGTTACAATGGTGAAAATGGTTTCATAGCTAAAAACTATAATTTTGAAATGTTAAGTAATTGGGAACTATTCAAATGTATTAATAAAATATGCTACTTGGTGCAAAACACTCAAACCAAAATCATAAACCTTCAGATTGTCTTTCTCATCTAGGATTAGGTTTTGAAGTTGGTCACCAAACTGAAGCCAATTTAACACAAAATTTCATCTTAGCACAGAACATTAACTAAACTCTTCTAACATTAACAAAGATTCAATTATATATATATATATATACCTTTTGAAACCCTAGATTAAACCCAAGATTAAAATAATGAACAATCTACTATGTTATGAAACCCTAGATTAAAATATTGAACAATCTACTATGTTATGTTTATGTTTTTATCAGACCATGCCACTATTATGATTTTAAATGTTGCCATTTATTTTCTTGAAATAAAGCCTAAAGTTTTGACTACACTCAATATTATATAGGTGTCTAAAAATATATATAAACTTCGATGAATTCCTATCGTGAGTCTGTATAAATTATATTTTCGTCGATTTCATGAGCTTCTCATGTGAAGTTGATATTGAGTTGGATGTTGTGGTCCTTGTGAATATCACTAAGCAGAGAACAAGTTTAAAAAGCTAATTCCAAATTTTTGGAGGAAATGTTCATTGTTTTCTTTTTAATAATCAATTTACCGCATAGTATGACTCTGGTTGATGTGATTATTAGAACTGTATTTTAACCAGCTTTCATGCTTGAAGGGTATGCAAAGGATATTTTCAAAAGAATATATTTTTAACATTTTTTTTATTAGATCTTTTGTTATATTTATCAATTTGAAAGCATTTTCTTTAAGGCTTATTATCTTAATATATATTTTTTCTTCATAATTAGGTCGATCTCTTTTGAATCAACTCTTTTTTTCATCAACCAATTCATTTTGGTAATGACACATGTCACTAGTGAGACATGTGTACAAAAAAAGTAGTAAGTTCACATATTTTCCTAAATGTTTAGGAATTTTCCGTGATAACTGATTCATGTGTGAAAAAAAAGTAGTAAGTTCACATATTTCCTTAAATTTTTAGGAATTTTCGGTGATAACTGATTCTTTTGGCAATAGAATTAGGGATTTTCCAGAAAGATTATTTTCCTCTATAGAAAGTAGCCCTAAAATTCTAAGTTGCTCAATTTGAGCTGGGAGGTTCCATATAAATGGTTACCTCCCATATCAAACCTCTCCAACTTTTGAAGCATTTTAAGTGATGATTGTGACAAACCTCAACGGAGCGAATTCAAACTTTCTTACATGGATAATTTGTTAAAAAGTGCTTGAAGAACGATGTCTTTTTCCTGCAAATAATTTGTATAGTGCTTCGGATCACAAAGCCAATCCTACAATTTCAAATTTATCTTCCCTGTAAATTGAATATAAAACCATGGTTATTTATTTTTCACATAGATCATTTTTTTTAATGCAAATTCTTATATGTCATTTTATTTATTTAATTTAACTTGAAAATTCAACATCTAAAGTCTAGAGACTGGCTCTGGCTATTCTGTTTCAGTAGCAAAAGACAAAAAAAATGACATGCAAAGGAACATTTAATTCTTCATGTACATTTTTCGTATTTCCATTGAATCACTTTATTTCTATGGAATGTAAAAGATATAAAGTTAGTCATCCAATAATTTGTACGGTGCTTAATATTTATCATAAAACCAATCCTGCAATTTCAGATTTATCTTCCCTGTAAATTGAATATAAAACCACATGGTTATTTTTTTTCACACAAATAATTTTTTTTATAAAAATTCTTATATTTCATTTTATTTAATTAATTTAAGTTGAAAATTCCACATTTAAAGTCTAGAGACTGTTTCTAGCTATTTTGTTTTAGTAGCAAAAGACAAAAAAGAACATGCAACGAAACATTTAATTCTTCATGTATTGCTTTTCGCATTTCCATTGAATAGCTTTATTTTTATAGAATGTAAAAGATATAAAGTTAGTTATTGAATAATTTGTATGGTGCTTAATATTTATCACAAAACCAATCCTGCAATTTCAAATTTTTCTTCCTTGTAAATTGAATATAAAACCATGGTTATTTGTTTGTAAATTGAATATAAAACCATGGTTATTTGTTTTTCACACGGATCATTTTATTTTTATGCAAATTCTTATATGTCATTTTACTTATTTAATTTAAGTTGAACATTCAACATTTAAAGTCTGGAGACTACCATCATGAATAAAGAGAAAATACCAGAAATTCTATCTTTTTTTCTCCTCTTTTTATTGTTGAATCAAATAAAAATCAGCAAGAAACAACATTAATAATAATAAATAGTAAGTGGTTGTTTGACATGCCAAGGTTTCACAATAAACATTGACTTCAGTGGATAACTTGGAGGAGCCACTACAAAAGGTGTCCAGCATTTTTAACTTTTACAAAGAACTCGAGTGTCTTGTATGAGATCCACTATTTCGTCCTCCCATGAAAATAGGAAGAAGCATTATTTCATTGGAATAATAGATTTTGGTGACTTGGTCAAATTCGATTCGTTTGCTGCATGGATCTGTTTTCTCGGGCACCTCTTAACATATAGATGATTTTTGTGGATTTAACGTGGTCGTTAGTATCATGCACCATGGCACTTGGATGAAGTGTGAGA
The DNA here is from genome assembly GCA_034641835.2 of Pinus albicaulis. Lineage (NCBI taxonomy): Eukaryota > Viridiplantae > Streptophyta > Pinopsida > Pinales > Pinaceae > Pinus > Pinus albicaulis. Next base: position 868,267 of record JAXQQM020072486.1, on the reverse strand, counting down.
GATGGTTGGACTTGAATTAAGGTTTAATTTTTAGATATGTTTTTATTTTTAAAATTTTTTATTGTAAATAGATATGTTTCTATTTTTATAAATTGCTATTGTAAATAAATAAATTTAGAATATGTGTTTATTTGTGAGATTTTTGGACAAATAATTTTTGGAAATTTAGGTTTTGAAGAAAAACTGTAGAGATTTTTGGGCAAAAAAGTTTTGGAAATTTTTGAGATTGCAAACATTTCAACAATCTTCGTGTCATGCGGTCCAATTAGTAACAACCTGTCATAGTGTTTAAATTCTCTAATTTAGAAAAAAAAAAAATTTCTATAATTTGTATTAATTTTTTAACGTAATAATATAAGTATAAGTAAAATAAACATAATATATATAAAAATATTATTAATAAAAATGTCATACTTCCATACCTTATATTAAATAATGAAATCATTATTAGAAATTTTGACTTTATGTCTTCAACAATGAAAAGAATATATTTCAAACAAATTATCCTTTCTTATTTTTCAAACTTCCAAACTTCAAGATAATACTCCTATCGACCTCTCTTTGCACCTTCTGAGGCAACTGCTAGTTTGTAAATTTTAGGTAAATGGAATGTATGCTAAGAAGGCTATAATAGTTATAGTTATATTATGAGTTGTGAATTAAATTTTTTACATATTTATTTGATCTTATCAATAATTATATAACTATTTGTTATTATGAGTTGTGGATGTTTTGGTTGAAGTTGTGTTTTTTTAATGAAATTTTGAATGTATAAATAAAATCAACTTTTGAAAATTTCTAAGTATTTTAATTTTAAAAATCCTCCCCCATATTTAGAATAAAATTTATAGAAAATAAATTAAATAATTTATTAATTCGACTAATTTTTAATAGTTAAACTATTTATTATGTCATGAATTTTTGTTATTTCAATAGTAGCGCAAATTGACATAAGAATCTACATGCATAAAATTCATAACAAATTGTGAAATCATTTAAGGTAATTTGTAAGTTTCATTTAAGATAATTGATAAATTTAGAGTTGAGAAGATGTGAGAGATGTGTTGATCTAGGCCCATTGTGCTAATAAGTTTAGCTGTCATTCTTGGATCATTTAGCTTGAGCAACCAAGTTCTTCTAAGATCTGAATCAACCATAGATTATTTAATTCTAAATATAATTTATTTATTTGATGAGGACTGTTAAAAGATAATGGAGAATCCTTAATTTGTGAGAGTTGGTTCACAAAACCTTAGGATAGGAATTAGTTTCTATTTCTTAGGGTATGGTTCTAGCTTCCCTACATCTATGTATGTTATATATTGGTCGAATTGTATTGAGAATGTAGAGCATTCTGTAGAGTCAGACTCTCCTGGTTCAGTCTCTCCAATGTAGAATTCAATCCATCATATTTTATCATGGTATCAGAGCTCCAATGTCAAATCATAATGCAGTGTTGTGATTCCTGTGAGTATCCAGGTGGCAGAGAAGAAGCCCTTGATGACTGAGTAATTTTTATTTTCTCAGGTGTTGATCGAATCAACGCGTTTTTTGGAGGAGAAGTCATGTCGATCAGTGCGATCCCGTGGAGATCATCCACGTTGATAAGCGCGAATCTATGCGGAAGAAGCACGCCAATAGGCTAGAACCTTATACAATTTCGTTCTCAACGCGATCAACGCGGAAAATGGGTTAGTAAGTGCGTCGATGCGGGGAAGAGAGGAGATATGAAATAGATATGTGCCAATGTTCGCCTACTGATGAAGAAAAGAGATGTGAGATCTATTGCCGGTAAAATTGTGCCGATGAGGGGAGAGATCTGACGCAGATCTACTGCCGGTGAAAGGTCGTCGATGAAGGAAGAGATCTGAGACAAATCTACTGTCGGTGAAAGCTCGTCAATGAAGGAAGAGATCTGAAGTAGATCTATTGTCGGTGCAGAGGAGTTGAGTGTCTGTGGTGCAGCATGCAAAGTAGCCTGTTGGATTGATCACAGATTAGGTAGATCTGTATCATGATATTGCTTTCTGTGAGGATATGGGGTAGATGCATCTTTTTTTTCCTGTTAATTACTCGAAGTTTTTTTTTTATAATCGTCAAGATGAATAATCAAATAATCGAAGAATACTTGAACGAGAGAAACAAACTCGATGGTTCCAATTACTCTAATTGGAAGTTCAAGATGCAGACTGTGCTAGAAGTGCAGAGTGCCTGGACGATTGCAAATGGGGAAGAGCCAAAGCCAACAGTAGGAGCTAGTTCAACCATAATGATTCAAGACTAGGAGAAGAGAGAGCAAGGCAAGGATGACATTGAAGATGTCAGTGAAAGATTGCATCATACTGCATATCAGAGAATGCAAATATGCAAGCAACATATGGACGATGTTGAAGGATCTGCATGAGATCAGGAATACAAATCGTCTTCTGTTCTTGAAGAGAAATATTCTCTCCATAAAGATGGAGGAGAATGAAACAATTGCTTCTTTCATATCGCAGAACAAAGATCTCAAGAACTAATTGGCAGATATCAGTGAGATAGCTGCAAACACAGATTTGGTCATGATTACCACGAATGGTATGACTGACGATTACGAAATGTTCATCACTAAAATAAGTGCGAGGGAGAAAGCCCCAAAGTTTGAAGAATGGTCAGGGATATTAATGCAAGAAGGAAAAATAATATTGACTCTAAAACCCCAGAGTGTAGATCTTGCGTTGATGGCAAAGAAGAATTTCTTCAGAGAAAAATGAAATTCATCACATCAAAACAGAGGAAATTCATAGAAAAGGCCGAATCAATCTCAAGGTACGTATCCGAATAGAAACGACTCTGTATTAAAATATTTCTATTGCGGAAATTCTGAGATTGGAATTAGGTTTTGTAATCGTATAGATTTTAGAAATAGTTTTTAGATTTTAGTTTTAGTTTTTAAGAAAATCGATGTTATAAAAAAATATTGAGAATTTATATATAATAGAGGTGTCTAGATATTTTAATTAAAAAAAAAATCATCTTCAACCTTCTTAATGTCATATAGACGATATTATTTGGACATTCTAAATTTAAAGAATTGTTTAATGCCCTATTTCACTCTAGAGCTCATTAGAGTTTATTTTCATTTTAACAATATTAATTTTTTTTTATAGAAAAAGAAGAATAAAACCACACGCACACAATTTATCTATATGAATAAATCAATGACATGCCACCACATTGATTATATCATAAATGGTTAACTTGGTGCAATCCTACATTGATTTAACCTGATGTGTTATCTAGACCGTTAAATCGTGTAAATGACCATCATACCTAACTTAGCTACATATATTAGGTATGGGGTTTAATTTGGTGGTTGTTGAATCTATTAGTAGACAACCATCATACACTGCTAGATTTTCTTCATGTATGTGCCCTTCCATTTTCTAGATGTTTTTCATGTATGTGCCCTTCGATTCTATAATGCAGAACAAAAACTTAAAAGAATAGAAAAGTAAAAATTTAAATTGCCCAATAAATCTTAAATACCTCCAGCCATTGGTGTTGAAATGATTCACTGTGTGAAAAAATTTCACTACCAATCTGTTTTGCTAAAACTCAAATCTATTTGGTTGAAACTCCAATCTTCTTTGCTGAAACTCTTTAAAACTTCATATTTTTCTTCAAGTAATGAAACTCCGTCACTATGAAAAATATTATTTCTTTCTATGCAATGAGTCTTCAACAAAATTTATGGCAAAGTAAAATAATATGCCCGAACAGAAACCAGCAAGAAATCATAACCTCTGGTAACTAAATTTACCGCGGTAGAAAAACTCTAGCACCAAATAAATGCTCTATTTTTATTAACGCGAGAGAATTCTTTCAATGTTCTATATACCCATTCACAATGCATCGCCCCTACTACTTCAACTGTAAATAGATTGCTACTTCTATTGCAAACAGATTGCTCAATCAATTAACAGATGTCAGTTGAAATTGAGCAAACTACTCGGAGCACATAATTTTGCATATAAATTGTAGTGGTAGGGACTTTGGATTTTCCAACGAAGGGGTAGAGAGACTCTCAACATGAGAGCACACACAGTGGAGAAAATTTGAAGGCACTTCCAAGCTCTGCTCACTCTAACTTGATGGTATAAAACTGAAGGGGATTGAGTTAGTGAGCTTTGGGACTAAACAGAAATATTTATAGCCTAGCTTCCATCAAGCTTCTGTTGGCTATGTGTCAAATGTTCCACTAATCATGGTAGAGAACTGCAGTGGGAGTAATGGACCACTTTAGTAGCTCCCAACAAGAAATTAATTATCTGTAGTTGATTTCCATAATTTAGGGAAATTACTACAGTTGGATTACATAAATTAAGGAAACAACCGTAGATTAGTTTTTAGAAATTGGCACGTTGGGAGAGGCAACTTTCTAGAAATTAAGCGGCCGTTTCCAAAATTCTAGGGAGCTTAAAATTCTCCCACTTGGTCCATACTTCCAATCTTAATGTCTCATCTTAAAAACCATTGATAATCTGTATTAAGTAATAGATAAATGAATCATGGAGATAAGTCCTCTAATGACGAGTATTATCTTCCATGTATTACTATGTATTTATTCTTATTAAAATTTATGTGGTAACAATTTCTTAATGAATAAACCCTATGTTTATTCTTGGTCCTACATAGATGAATTCTCTCAAATTAAATTAAGGTGCACATAAATATGAGAAAATCATCACAAAATTTAAGAATTTCATTAAAATAACATTTTTCATACAAAGAGAAACTACATAATGGAACCAAATTCCATATTCATTACATGATCCTTGAATTTAAACGGTGGCATGCCCTTAGTCAAAGGATCAACGATCATCAACTCAGTGCTAACGTGCTCAATGACCACGTTCTTTTCTTTAACACGTTCCCTTATAGCTAAATACTTAATGTCAATGTGTTTGTTTCGACTCCCACTTTTGTTGGTCTTAGCCATAAAAACTACAGCTGAATTGTCGCAATATATTCTTAATGGCTTAGAGATAGAATCCATAATTCTAAGCCCATAAATTAAATTCTTAAGCCATACACCATCTAAAGTAGCCTCAAAATAGGAGACGAACTCGGCTTCCATAGTGGAAGTGGAAATCAAAGTCTGCTTGGCACTCCTCCATGATACAACTCCACTAGCCATCATAAAAATGTATCCTGATGTTAAATTGCATGAATCAACACATCGAGCAAAGTCAGAATCAGAGTAGCCAATCACTTCCAAATTTTCTGTCCGTCTATACATAAGCATGTAGTTTTTGGTACCTTGAAGGTACCTCATTACTTTCTTTGTAGCTCTCCAGTGGTCTAAACCTGGATTACTCTAATATCGTCCCAACATTCCCACAAAAAATGCAATGTCAGGTCTTCTGTAGACCTGAGCGTACATTAGGCTTCCAATAGCAGAAGCATATAGAATGTTCTTCATTTGTTCCCTTTCAAAGTCGTTCTTCGGGAATTGGTTCAAACTGAACCTATCACCCTTCACAATGGGAGCGACACTTGGTGAAAAATCCTTCATCCAAAATCTCTCTAAAATTTTATTAATATAGGTTTCCTGAGACAGACCCAAGATGCCTCGAAATTTGTCTCTATGAATCTTAATGACAATGACATAAGATGCCTCACCCATATCCTTCATATCGAAATTATTAGAGAGGAATTGTTTCACCTCATGCAACAAACCCTTATCATTGGTTGCTAGCAAAATGTCATCCACATATAAAAAAAGAAAACAAATTTTACTCCCACTCACTTTAAGGTATATACATTCATCCATAATGTTTTCTACAAAACCGAAAGAAGAAATTACATTATGAAATTTCAAATACCATTGGCGGGATGCTTGTTTTAATTTGTATAATGATTTCTTAAGCTTGCAAACCAATTTCTCACCCTCACTAGAGGGGAATCCTTCAGGTTGTTTCATGTAGACCTCCTCCTCTAGATCTCCATTGAGAAATGTCATTTTCACATCCATTTGGTGCAACTCCAAGTCAAAATGGGCTACTAATGCCATAATAATGCATAAGGAATCTTTCTTAGATACAGGAGAGAAATTATCCTTGTAATCGATTCCTTCTTTGTAAGTGAATCCCTTTACAACGAGTCTAGCCTTGTATCTCTCAATGTTGCCCAATGAGTCTTTCTTTGTCTTAAAGACCCATTTACATCCAATGGCTTTTGCACCATTAGGAAACTCAATAAGATCCCAGAATTCGTTACTCTTCATAGAATTCATCTCTTCCTTCATGCCATCGTACCATAATTCTGATTCTTTGCAACTCATGGCTTGTGAAAAGGACTTGGGATCGTTTTCGGCTCCAATGTAATAGTCAGATTCTTGGAGATACACAACATAATCATCAGGAATTTCTGATCTCCTTGGTCTAGTAGATATTCCTAATGTTGTACCACCATCTTCTTGAGAAGTATGTGGCTCAACTCTTTGTTCAAGAATTCTTGGCAATTCTTGAACTATCTGATCTACTGGAATGTCATCAGTAGCTTGTGGAACTTCAACAATTGGTTGTTCAACACCAGTTTGTACTTGAGGGGTGCTGTGAAAAATAACCAATCTATCACTTGAGGTGGAAGGTTGACATTCTGAATGATCCTTCTCAGAAACTATTTTCCCGGTTTGATCGTTCCCACTGATCAAGTCATTTTCAAGAAACTTTGCATTTCTTGATTCCACAATCCTAGTGCTAGATGGACAGTAAAATCTGTAACCTTTAGACCTTTCAGCATATCCAATGAAATACCCACTAATGGTCCTTGGGTCCAGCTTCTTCTCTTGTGGATTATATATTCTCACTTCTGACGGGAATCCCCAAACGCGCATATGTCGCAAACTCAATTTCCAAACTTTCCATAATTCAAATGGCATTTTAGGAACAAACTTGGTTGGAACTCAGTTTAATATATACACTGCCATCTTAAGTGCTTCAGTCCACAAGAATTTAGGAAGATTGGAGCTGCTAACCATACTCCGCACCATGTCCAATAATGTTCGGTTTCTTCTTTCTGCTACACCATTCTTGTTGGGTGAACTAGGCATGGTGTATTGGGCAACAATCCCATGTTCTTGAAGAAATTTTGTGAATGGCCCAGGTGCTTGTCCATCTTCTGTGTATCTACCATAATATTCTCCACCTCTATCTAATCTCACGATCTTAATTTTCTTATCGAATTGATTCTCTACTTCAGCCTTAAAGATCTTAAAGGCATCTAATGCTTCGCTCTTTTTATGAAGCATGTAGAGATACATATATCATGAGTAATCATCTATAAAAGAGATGAAGTATCTCTGACCATGTGAGCCCATGTCTTGACTACATATATCAGTGTGTATGATCTCTAATATGTCCGAACTCCTATTGGCACCTTTCTTTGACTTGTTGGTCTTCTTTCCGTTTATGCAGTCCACACAAGTCTCAAAATCAATAAAATCCAGAGTATCAAGTACCCCTTCATTTACCAATCTTTTAATTCTTTCTATGGAGATATGACCTAGTCTTCGGTGCCATAATTTAGAGGAATTTTCATCAATAACACATCTTTTAGTACCAGTGTTAACATACATTGAATCATAAGTGACATTGTTTTGTAAATTAATGCAGTAAAGACCATTAGACAGAATACCATTCCCAACACAATCAGATTTATGAAATAAACTAAAGGATGTTTCTGACAAGTTAAAGGAATATCCAAAAGGTACAAGCCTTGAAACTAAAATCAGGTTTCTACAAAAACTTGGTACATAAAAGGTCTTTTCTAATTCTAAAACAAAGCCACTACTTAAAGTTAAATAGCATGTTCCTATAGCCTCCACATGCGAGCCCATCTTGTTTCCTGATAAGATTCTTTGCTCACTTCCCACTGGCTTCCTGAGGTTTTGCAAACCCTGCAAGGAATTCGAAATGTGAATTGTTGATCCAGAATCAATCCACCAGGTGTTAATATTGACATTAACCATATTAGATTCATAACAAACAAACGAGATTGGATTACCTTTATCTGCAAGCCATTTCTGAAATTTGGCGCATTCCTTCTTCATGTGTCCCTTCTTTTTATAGAAGAAACACTTGGAATCCTTCTTCATATCAGCTTTGGGAGGTATTTTACCTTTCCCTTTCTGATTGGCTTGAGATTTGCCTTTTCCTCGCGTTTCTAGCATTGCACTTTCTCCCATTTCCATCACCAGTCTCTCTTCCTCTTGAACACACATGGTCATAAGTTCATTAATTGATCATTTATCCTTATGTGTGTTGTATGAGATTTTGAAGGGTCCGTATTGGTGTGGAAGGGTGTTCAGGATGTAGTGCACCAGGAAAGACTCTGATATTTCAACCTCGAGTTTCTTCAATTGAGCCGTAGTGTCCCTCATTTGCGTGATGTGCTCGCGCACACCTTTTACACTGGTGAGCCTTAGGGATGAGAACTTCATAATTAGGGTGCTTGCTAGTGCCTTGTCTGAAATGACGAATTGATCATCAATGGCTTTCATCAAGTCTCGGACCTTTTCATGTTCAATGGAACCACGAATACCAGCTGAAATTTTAGTCTTAATGAACATCACGCTTAGATGATTAGATCGTTCCCATCGTTCATAAAGCGTGATGTCTGCTGCAGTGCTGGTATTATTAAGTGCCGATGGTTCATCTTTCCTAATAGCATAGTCTATGTCCATCCATCCCAAATGAAGGAGAACTCTCTCCATCGAGATTTTATAGTTATCTCCCTTAAGTTCAGGGATATCAGTATGAATTTCAGAGAAATTTGCAGGTTGTACAACTGCATAAAATTAAAAATCACATGCTTATGTTAAAATTGAGGCATAAATAAAAATTTCATGCTTTACCAATGTAAATCGTGGTTAAAATTGAATCTAATGACATAAAAATTTTCTGTGGACTAAATTTTTAATTGAAGCATATTCAGTTATTCTTTATGATAGAATTTATCAAATTCTATCTTAGTTTTTAACTTTATGATAAAACTATTAATTCATAACTCCTGTGGGTAAATTATGAATATTTTATCGTAATTAATTATATAAATATAACAAAAATTCCCATGGGATAAAATTTATTATATTTAATATAATTAATTACAATTAATGTCTAAATATTCTTTATGTGATCCTAATCAATCATAATATATAATTTTATTTAATTAGAGATGTTGTGCCTATTCTCTAATCAATTAAAATTATATGGATCACTAGACATTATTTTCATAAAAATTAACTGATAATTTGCATAAATAAAACTTCAATACTCATGCATAACATTTAACCATGGTTCTTGTATACTCATTCATAATAGCATGTTTTAATTAAAGCTTAAATAATTAATTCATGCAAACTAAATACGAGAATATTTTCCAAATTGCATATAATTAAACTAAATAAATATTATATGCATAAAAATTGAGTAGACATATTTCCAAATAAATGTTTTAATTCATAATTTTTATTTTTTTTTAATTTTTAAATAAAACATTTAGCCAAACTATGTCTATAATCACCAAGGCAGAGATAAAAACCTACTCCGATACCAAATGTAACCTAAATATCGATTCTATAATGCGGAATAAAAACTTAAAAGAATCGAAAAGTAAAAATTAAAATTGCCGAGTAAATCTTAAATACCTCCAGCCATTGCTGTTGAAATGATTCACTGTGTGAAAAACTTTCGCTACCAATCTGTTTTGCTAAAACTCAAATCTGTTTTGCTGAAATTCCAAACTGTTTTGCTGAAAATCCAATCTGCTTTGTTGAAACTCTTTAAAACTTCATATTTTTCTTCAAGTAATGAAACTCCGTCACTATGAAAAATATTATTTCTTTCTATTCAATGAGTCTTCAACAAAATTTATGGCAAAGTAAAATAATATGCCCGAACAGAAACCAACAAGATATGGTAAGAAAATTTGTCCAAAAGTTGTCTAGCATTGAGCTATAGTCATTTGTATTTTTTGTATGAAAAATGAAACCATTACTTGTATAAACGAAATAAGTTTTTTTTATGGCTATTTTGCAACATGTACAAATTGAAATCACCAACAAGCACAATTGGGTAGTTGTTGCACTAAAATGAACTTGTTAAAATTAATTATTTCCTTAATGCCTGTATTTGGTGCAATGCATACATTTGCAAATGTAATGGGTTTTTTTCCAGCATGGAATGTTGCAATTGTCAATTCAATTTAGCTTTCTGTATAAGTGAAATGATTGTCAACTACAATATTTTTTTGTAGTATGTGAGAATTCCATGTAAGTGGTATAGCTGTATGTAGTGATATTTGTTTGACAAAAATGGATTTGATGGAGGCAATTCTGTTTTTTTTTCTTAGAAACAAATAATTTTAACACTCATCAGATCATAGTCAGCAAATATATCCTCAAAATGCAAGGAGAAACGACGTGTATTAAATGAACATATTGTCAAGTTGTCATTCGTTTTACTTTTATATATGCTATATTCAAGTTGATAAGAGGAATTTTCTCTAAGTATATCTAGCCCAACATCAACTTTTTCATTGAGGGAAAAGTTTCCATGTTCCAATTTACTTAGAAAATGCAAGTATTTAATATATTTGACACGAGAAAGTACAATATAGTTCAAAATCCATATTTTCCATTGTTAACCCTTGTGATCGATGTATAGTTCATTCATATGCCAATTGAACAGGGAATTGTTCTCTTGTAAAAGTAATTTTGTTGTTTGATTCGTTATTCCTACAAACATTAGTAATAAGTGTCTAAGTAGAAATTATTCCATATTTGAACAAATGGGCCATTTTTTCATTGAATATTGCAAATAGCTGGATCAACAAATTCAATCCAAATTGCACCATTTTCAAATGTAGTGGGTGATCCATATCTTTTAACTTCAAGGATGCATATAGAATCGCATATAACAGAGCATATTAACCAAGTAACTTAACACATGAAAAAGAAGTAGAAATCATAAAGAAACAATGAGATCAGAAGCACACAAACGATTTGATTACAGGTTTCAGCCAATGTGGGCTACATCTTCAGGCCCTGCTCAAAGTGGGAAGGTCTTCTTTCATCAAGTGGCGACAAAGAAATCAGTTACAAACAAATTTACAAAAATGACCTTTATACCTCCAATTCATATGACAACCTGAAAATGGAGACCTCGGCTGGAGAAACAAACTGCACTATAAGTAATCCTCTAGATGCTTCATTTCAATTGGATAATGTTTAAGGTGGGGTGTCACATGTGAGGGGACGCATAATTATATACCATTGTTTATTTTCTGGGAAATTTGGAAGGCTCAAAATCACTTCCTATTTTGAGGGGTGTCAATTAATGCTTACAATATATGCGCACAAATTATTTCTTGGTTGGAGTGTATGCAACCGAGGTTGTCAAGTACCAAAGATTTGTCTTCTCGTTTCTTGCCTCCACATATTTTCTTGTTGTCTGGTTTTTTTTATGGAACTACACAACATGGATTTTATGGATGTAGAGGATGGTTGTGCATCAACGAAAATACATGCTATGAGCTACACTGACATGATGGGATGGGTACGAATTCCAAGTCGGAAATGGTGGCCCCGTTGGATAAGAAAATTTATATATAATATGCAACTATCTCTATATGATATGTTGAATGTAACTAGTTTTTGTACTTAATAAAAATCTAATTGGTTTTTTTCCTTCTGAAAAAGAAAATGAAGGATCGTTGGTCAATTGATTATATACCCTTTACACATTAGACGTAATTTAAAGATTTTAGATTTTAATTTGGTTTTTTTTTTTTTAATATTTAAAAATAATAATATAATTGTTTGAAAATCTCTTATTTTTAAATTTTAAATTTTATAAAAATACACTAAAAGTTTGAAAGACATACTTTTAATTTCAATAAATTTAGATTATATTTAAGTAAAATTAAGAAAAGCAAAATATAGAAAAGTTAAATTATAATTTTCATATTGTAAATCAAATTTTAACTATTTCAAACTTTCATTTTTTGAGTCATATTTAAATTTTATATTTATCAAATTCATTTTAAATTTATAAATATTTATTTTTCTATTATCAAATATTTTTTAAATATTTATTATTTTATTGAAAATCTAGGTTATTTTCCCAATGATATTCGATATATTTCCACTTTCCCTTTTCTTTTTTAATCTGTTTTTGTTATAGGCATGTATATATTAATCATTAGTTAAAATAAATAATTAATTTCAAAATACATTTATGGTTACTTTCTTTTTTAAATGTGTTTTTGTTATACAAAGGTATATATTTTATTATTGTGTAATCTAACTTATAAAATAAATGTCTTTTTTCACAACCACTTTTCTCGTTAATTTTAATCAAAATTAGATAAAGATTTTTAAAAACTTGAGTTTAAATTGTTTAATTTGCATAATTCGAGTGCCTGAGGGGAAGTTGGTAGTGCATAATCTAAGTACCCGCTTTAGAAAATGTATGTTTACCAGATAGAGGAAAACATATGGCATGGAGGTATAGAGGGGGTAGTGGAGCTCAGGATCTTAGAGATAGTGACACAAGAATTGTTGGTGGATCTAGACATATTGGCCTAGTTGGAAAAGTATCGACGAGTTTTGGCGAAGATTCCACTATGCAGGCCATCAGATCGGAGATTTGAGCACACCATCGAGTTGGAGGATGGGGTTCACATAGCTATCATTTACCCTTATGGGAACCTGAAGGCCTACAAAAATGAGATTGAGAGGGCCATCTAGGAGCTATTGGCACTGGGACATATGAGGTCAGGTACTAGCCTTTTTGCTTCGTCAGTCATTAGAGGAAATTTCAACCTAAAAGTTCCCATGAAATTTTCATGTAATCTCCATGTCATAAAACGTAAACCAATAAAAATACTTTAAATTTTAAAATAGGTACATGAAAATAATTTGGAGGGAAAAGAAAAAAAAAACTACTTTTTTTTTAATTGTATTTTTGGCTTATCTCCCTTTAGGTTTACTCAAATTTCAAGTGTATAGCACTCCGCTGGAACAACTGTCGCTGCTCTTGCTTGTCTTCTTTTCCAATGCATGATTTAAGAGTTTTAGAAGTGAACGGGAGGAGATTAGGAAGATTGTGGGAACGCGAATCTCAGGTAGGTAGACGCAGACGCAGATACTGTAATTTGCAAATGAGAATCATTGTTATTTGTTATCCATATTTTTAATTATTGAAACATGAACATTGCAGGCACCCCAGCAGTTGCTGCAATTGAACATTGATGCTCCACTTTTAGAGTTTCCAAAATCGTTAGGGAAGGTGCTGCATCTCGAAAAGATTGTACTGAAAAATACTTGTCTAAGTACAATCCCACATTCGTTCTGGAATTTGACAAGTCTCCAACACCTCTCCTTGGTTGGGTGTGAAAATTTGGAGATGCTTCCAGACTCTTTGGGGAATTTGACAAATCTCCAGCACGTGGATCTTAGTATGTGCACAAGTTTGAGGGAGATTCCAGATTCAATGGTGAAATTAGAAAATCTTCAATTCATCAATCTAGAGTCGTGCAAAAATTTGGAGAAGCTTCCACATTCCATACTGAATTTCACAAATCTCCATTGCATCCCAACCATCAGATCGGACAGTCACTACGGGTCACGCAGTGACCTCAGTGGGTTCCCAAGTTTGAAGATGCTTCCAGATTCCTTGGATATGAGACATGTGGAACGCATCAATCTCACTGGATGCGAAAAATTAGAGAGGCTTCCGGATTTTTTGGGGAACTTAACAGGTCTCCGATATATTAATCTAGAACTGTGCAAAAGTTTGGTGATGCTTCCGGACTGTTTTGAGAATCTGAAATTTCTCCTTGGTATCAATCTCCGGGGATGTGAAAAGTTAAAGAGGCTTCCAAATTCTTTGGGGAAGTCAACATGGCTCGGATCTATCAATTTGGGACTCTGCAAAAGTCTAGAGATACTTCCGGACTCTCTTCAGAATTTGAAATACCTCACATCTATCAATCTCAGTGGATGTGAATGTTTAAAGATGCTTCCTCAGTCTTTTGGGAATTTGACATCTCTCACATCTATCAATCTCAGTGGATGTGAAAGTTTAAAGACGCTTCCTGAGTCTTTTGGGAATTTGACATCTCTTAGATCTATTAATCTGGGATTCTGCAAAAGTTTGGAGATGCTTCCTGAGTCTTTTGGGAAATGGACATCTCTCAATGCCATCGATCTGCAAATGTTTGAAGATGCTTCCACGTTCATGGGGGAATCCATGACTTCGACATCTACATTTGAAGGGTTGCTGCAGTTTGACCATCTCCACTCAAACACTTGGAAATCTCACTGGGCTTGAATGTTTAGATCTCTCATGTTGTCCCCAGATGGAATTATTGCATCCCGAAGTTGGACGTCAACAGTTATTGGTAATGTTAAATTTGTTAAATACAAACTTAAAAGAGTTTCCTTCTCATGATGTTGTGCCCCTCAGAAATTTGCGATTCCTGAGATTAGGAAGCCCTCTATTGGAAGTGCTACACCCAGCTTCACTAGGTTACCTAACAAATTTACAGGAATTGTGGATCCATGGATGCGAGAAACTGCAATGTTTGCCGGATTCAATCGAACTGTTGACTCAGTTGAGACAGTTGAATATAAGGAAATGTGGAATACAACGCCTACCACCAGGTGTCATGAAGATAAACATGTTGACAACATTAGCAGTAGACAGGTGTCCTTTATGTGAACTGCCATTTGGAAAGGTTGAAGGAGAAAGAGGAATGCTTCGGCTCAATATTTTGCAGTTGAACGGCACAAAGATATCCAAAGTATCATTTTCTGAAGGTGTTTGTCCAAACCTTCGACAACTATCCATCACCTTCTGTAATGAGTTGGTCGAATTGGGATCATTTCCAACGTCACTCATATCTCTAGATTTGAAGGGGTTCCGTGCACTGATTAAAACATGAGTTCTTTCTGGTCTTGCAAAAATCAAAACACTGAACATCAGTGGGTGTGATAACATACGACCGCTTCAAAATTTAATTTCTGCAGATTGTAGGGTGTTAGATACTGCACTTGACACTAATTCCCAAGGCAAGGAGTCGGAGGATGTTTTGTTGGAGGTGTTTTGCGACTTCTCCATTTGAAACTTCCCACGGCTAAGGAGGACGATGTTTTGTTGGAGGTGTTTTGCAACTAGTCCATCTTTAAGTAAGTAATTTTATTAGAGTTTAGAGGCTAAATCAATATTTCTTGCAATACTGATCACAGTGGCAGCACTGCAACTATAAGTTTGTTTACTAGAATTCAGACGCTAAATCAATATTGCTTGTAATAGTGGCGTTTGTTTATTAGAATTCAGAGGTTAAATCAATAATGCTCGTAATAGTGACGAGAGTGTTAACTGTTCGCTGCAAGTTGCATACAAGGTTCTTTTTCATGATTGTGTTAGTCAATTGCGGTAGTTCAAGAGGAGTACAAACTCTCAATTTGTTACTATTATATATAATAAATGGAAGTAATAAAAATATACAATTGATTTTGAAATAAAATTTTGGACAATTGACTAATTTTTATTTATTTTTTATATTATTAAAAAATAATTAAGTTAAGATGGATTAAACGCTAAATTACTCGCCCATCGCCTGTCATCCGTCCACATGTAATTCTCTTCCCCGAAATACCAATTTACATCTAGAGAGCCAGGGCACACATCTTATTAGAGAGTCAAATTTGAAACGTTTCAGGTTTATCACAACTGGCATCTTGTTATCTGACCCTCGTATGTAAATGTAGTAGTTTAAAAAATTTAGAGAATAATTTAAAAAAATCGGTAAGATTATGATAAATTTTTGCAAAGATTTTTTAAAATATAGATTACAATCTTAAATTTCAGTATTTTGAATGCTTTAAGGGTTTTTGATGGCGCTGAATCCATTTTCACCATTAAAAAAATACAATTCAAACATTCTAACTCCCTGACTTTCTTTTAAGTTTTTTTTACCAAATTCTCTAAAAAGTATAATTCAAACCATTTTATTAAGTCAGTAAACAACTCCATTGTAAATCATATCCCCAATTTGACAAAGTTTCAAAATATATATATATATATATATATATATATATATATATATATATATATATATATATATATATTCAGAAGCCACAATGAAACCCTAGATTAAACCCAAGATTAATATAATAAACAATCTACTATGTTATGACACCCTAGATTAAAGTAGTGAACAATCTACTATGTTTATGTTTTTATCAGACCATGCCACTATTATGATTTTAAATGTAGCCATTTATTTTCTTGAAATAAAGCCTAAAGTTTTGATTACACTCAATATTATATAGGTTTCTAAAAATATATATAAACTTCGATGAATTCCTATCCTGAGTCGTATAAATTATATCTTCCTCGATTTCATGAGCTTCTCATGTGAAGTTGATATTGAGTTGGATGTTGTGGTCCTTGTGAATATCACTACGCAGAGAACAAGTTTAAAAAGCTAATTCCAAAATTTTGGAGGGAATGTTCATTGTTTTTTTTTTTGAATAATCAATTTACCGCATAGTATGACTTTGATTGATGGGATTATTAGAACTGTATTTTAACCGGCTTTCATGCTTGAAGGGTATGGATATTTTCAAAAGAATATATTTTTAACATTTTTTTTATTAAATCTTTTTTTATATTTATTAATTTGAAAGAATTTTCTTGAAGGCTTATTATCTTAATATATATTTTTTCTTCATAATTAAGTTGATAGGATTTCTCTTTTGAATCAACTTTTTTTTTCGTCAACCAATTCATTTTGGTAATGACACATGTCACTAGTGAGACGTGTACAAAAAAAAGTAGTAAGTTCACATATTTTCCTAAATTTTTAGGAATTTTCCGTGATAACTGATTCATGTCTGTAAAAAAAGTAGTAAGTTCACATATTTCCTTAAATTTTTAGCAATTTTCCATGATAACTGATTCTTTTGGCAATAGAATTAGGGATCTTTCCAGAAAGATTATTTTCCTCCATAGAAAGTAGCCCTAAACTTCTAAGTTGCTCAATTTGAGCTGGGAGTTTCCATATAAATGGTTACCTCCCATATCAAATCTCTCCAACTTTTGAAGCATTTTAAGTGATGATTGTGACAGACTTCAGCAAAGCGAATTCAAACTTTCTTGCACGGATAATATGTTAAGGAAGTGCTTGAAGAGCAATGTCCTTTTCCTACAAATAATTTATATAGTGCTTAAGATTTATCACAAAGCCAATTCTGCAATTTCAAATTTATCTTCCCTGTAAATTGAATATAAAACCATGGTTATTTATTTTTCACGCAGATCATTTTTTTAATGCAAATTCTTATATGACATTTTAATTATTAATTTAACTTGAACATTCAACATCTAATGTCTAGAGACTGGCTCTGGCTATTATGTTTCAGTAGAAAAAGACAACAAAAATGACATGCAACGGAACATTTAATTCTTCATGTACATTTTTCGTATTGCCATTGAATTGTTTTATTTCTATGGAATGTAAAAGATATAAAGTTAGTCATCCAATAATTTGTATGGTGCTTAAAATTTATCACAAAACCAATCCTGCAATTTCAAATTTATGTTCCCTGTAAATTGAATATAAAACCATGGTTATTTTTTTTCACACAGATCATTTTTTTTAATGAAAATTCTTATATGTCATTTTATTTAATTAATTTAAGTTGAAAATTCCACATTTAAACTCTGGAGACTGTCTCTGGCTTGAAAAAGACAAAAAAGGACATGTAACAGAACATTTAATTCTTCTTGTACTATTTTTCGTATTGCCATTGAATAGCTTTATTTTTATAGAATGTAAAAGATATAAATTTAGTTATACAATGATTTGTATGGTGCTTAATATTTATCACAAAACCAATCCTGCAATTTCAAATTTATCTTCCCTGTAAATTGAATACAAAACCATGGTTATTTGTTTGTAAATTGAATATAAAACCATTGTTATTTGTTTTTCACATAGATCATTTTATTTTTATGCCAAGGTTTTAAAATAAACATTGACTTCAGTGGCCAACTTGGAGGAGCCATTACAAAAGGTGTCCAACATTTTTAACTTTTACAAAGAACTCGAGTGTCTTGTATGAGATCCACTATTTTCTCGTCCCATGAAAATCGGAAGAAGCATTATTTCATTGGAATAATAGATTTTGGTGACTTGGTCAAATTCAATTCGTTTGCTGCATGGATCTGTTTTCTCGGACACCTCTTAACATACAAATGATTTCTATGGATTTAACTGGCGAAGCACTGTGGTCATTAGTATCGTGCACCATGACACTTGGATGAAGGGTTAGAGATGGTTGGACCTGAATTAAGGTTTAATTTTTAGATATCTTTTTATTTTTATAAATTGCTATTGTAGATAAATAAATTTAGAATATATGTTTATTTGTGAGATTTTTGGACAAATAATTTTTGGAAATTTAGGTTTTGAAGAAAAACTGTATATATTTTTGGGCAAAAAAGTTTTGGAAATTTTTGAGATTGCGAACATTTCAACAATCTTCCTGTCATGATGTCTAATTAGTAACAACCTGTCATAGTGTTTAGATTGTCTAACTTAGAAAAAAAAAAAAAAAAAATTCTATAATTTATATTAATTTTTTTACGTAATAATATACTTATAAGTAAAATAAACATAAAATATATAAAAATATTATTAATAAAAATGTCATACTTCTAGACCTTATATTAAATAATGAAATCATTATTAGAAATTTTGACTTTATGTCTTGAACAATGAAAATAATATATTTCAAAAAAATTATCCTTTCTTATATTTCAAACTTTCAAACTTCAAGATAATACTCCTATCGACCTCTCTTTGCACGGACCTCTCTTTGCACCTTATGAGGCAACTGCTAGTTTGTAAATTTTAGGTAAATGGAATGTATGCTAAGAAGGCTATAATAGTTGTAGTTATATTATGAGTTGTGAATTAAAATTTTTACATATTTATTTGATCTTATCAATAATTATATAACTATTTGTTATTATGAGTTGTAGATGTTTTGGTTCATGTTGTGTTTTTCTTAATGAAATTTTGAATGTATAAATAAAATCAACTTTTGAAAATTTCTAAGTATTTTAATTTTAAAAATCCTCCCCATAGTTAGAATAAAATTTATAGAAAATAAATTAAATAATTTATTAATTAGACTAAGTTTTAATAATTAAACTATTCATTATGTCATGAATTTTTGTTATTTCAATAGTAGTGCAAATTGACATAAGAATCTACATGCATAAAATTCATAACAAATTGTGACATCATTTAAGGTAATTTGTAAGTTTCATTTAAGATAATTTGTAAATTTAGATTTGAGAAGATGTGAGAGATGTGTTGATAAAGGCCCATTGTGCTAATAAGTTTAGCTGTCATTCTTGGATCATTTAGCTTGAGCAACCAAGTTCCTCTAAGATCTGAATCAACGACAGATTATTTAATTCCAAATATAATTTATTTATTTGATGAGGATTGTTAAAAGATAATGGAGAATCCTTAATTTGTGAGAGTTGGTTCACAAAACATTAGGATAGGAATTAGTTTCTATTTCTTAGGGTATGGTTCTAACTTCCTTACATCTATGTATGTTATATATTGGTTGAATTGTATTGAGAATGTAGAGCATTCTGTAGAGTCAGATTCTCCTCGTTCAGTCTCTCCAATGTATAATTCAATCCATCATATTTTTTCATGGTATCAGAGCTCCAGTGTCGAATCATAGTCGCAGTGTTGTGATCCCTGTGAGTATCCAAGTGGCAGAGAAGAAGCCCTTGATGACTGAGTAATTTTTTTTTCTCAGGTGTTGATCAGATCAACGCGTTTTTTGGAGGAAAATTCACGCCGATCAGTGCGATCTTGTGGAGATCATCCACGTCGATAAGCGCGAATCTATGCGGAAGAAGGATGCCGATAGGCTAGAACATTATACAATTTCGTTCTCAACGTTATCAATGCGGAAAATGGGTTAGTAAGCACGTTGATGCGGAGAAGAGAGGAGATCTTAAATAGATATGTGCCAGTGTTTTCCCACTAATGAAGGAAAGAGATGTGAGATCTACTATCGGTAAAATTGTGCCGATGAGGGGAGAGATCTGAAGCAGATCTACTACCGGTGAAAGGTTGTCGATGAAGGAAGAAATCTTAGACAAATCTATTGTCGGTGAAAGCTCACCGATGAAGGAAGAGATATGAAGAAGATCTGTTGTCAGTGCAGAGGAGTCGAGATTCTGTGGTGCAGCGTGAAAATTAGCCTACTGGATTGATCACAGATTAGGTAGATCTGTATCGTGATATTTCTTTTTGTGAGGATATGGGGTAGATGCATCTTTTTTTTTCCTGTCAATTACTCGAAGTTTTTTTTTAGAATCGTCCAGATGAATAATCAAATAATCGAAGCATACTTGAACAAGAGAAACAAACTCGATGGTTCCAATTACTCTAATTGGAAGTTCAAGATGCAGACTGTGATAGAAGTGCAGAGTGCCTAGACGATTGCAAATGGGGAAGAGCTAAAGCCAACAGTAGGAGCTGGTTCAACCAAAATGATTCAATACTAGGAGAAGAGAGAGCAGGGCAAGGACGACATTGAAGATGTCAGTGAAAGACTGCATCATACTGCATATCAGAGAATGCAAATCTATAAGTGACATATGGACAATGTTGAAGGATCTGTATGAGATCGGGAATAGAAATCGTCTTCTGTTCTTGAAGAGAAATATTCTCTCCATAAAGATGGAGGAGAATGAAACAATTGCTTCTTTCATATCGCAGAACAAAGATCTCAAGAACTAATTGGCAGATATAAGTGAGATAGCTGCAAACACAAATTTGGTCACGATTACCACGAATGGTATGACTGATGATTACTAAATGTTCATCACTGGGATAAGTGCGAGGGAGAAAGCCCCAAATTTTGAAGAATGGACAGGGATATTAATGCAAGAAGGAGAAAGAATATTGACTCTAAAACCCCAGAGTGTAGATCTTGCGTTAATGGAAAAGAAGAAGTTCTTCAGAGCAAAAGGAAATTCATCACATCAAAACAGAGGAAATCCATAAAAAAGACCGAATCAATCTCAAGGTATGTATCCGAATAGAAATGACTCTGTATTAAAATGTTTCTATTGCAGAAATTTTGAGATTGGAATTAGGTTTTGTAATCGTTTAGATTTTAGAATTAGTTTTTAGATTTTAGATTTAGTTTTTAAGAAAATCGATATTGTAACAAAATATTGAGAATTGATATATAATAGAGGTGTCTAAAAGATATTTTAATAAAAAAAAAAGTCATCTTCAACCTTCTTAATGTCATATAGATGATATTATTTGGACATTCTAAATTTAAAGAATTGTTTAATGCCCTATTTCACTCTAGAGCTCATTAGAGTTTATTTTCATTTTAACAATATTGATTTTTTTTATAGAAAAAGAAGAATAAGACCACACGCACACAATTTATTTATATGAATAAATCAATGACATGCCATCACATTGATTATATCATAAATGGTTAACTTGGTGCAATCCTACATTGATTTAATCTGATGTGATATCTAGACCGTTAAATCGTGTAAATGACCATCATACCTAACTTAGCTACATATATTAGGTATGGGATTTAATTTGGTGGTTGTTGAATCTATTAGTAGACAATCGGCATACACTGCTAGATTTTCTTCATGTATGTGCCCTTCCATTTTCTAGATGTTTTTCATGTATGTGCCCTTCCATTTTATAGTTTGTCTAGTGTCACGAATTTGAGGAGCCAAAGTTGTGAGAGATGTAGAGGCCACCTGGATTTTGTGAGATTTGATCACCAGTAACAACAATAACTTCCTTGCCTTAGTCCTCTTGCTTAATATATTCTCTTCATCTTTCTAAACCGAAAACCTCTACTCGACGAAGTTCGAACATGTGACCCCACTTTTTATTGCAACAACACACCACCTAAATCAAATTCAAATATAAACTAATTATTTTTTTATCACGTCGTGGAACATATAACTATTTTCTCAGTTATAAATTATAACTATTTTCTCATTTTTTTAAAAATGACTAAAGAATAATGATTTGAATCATTAAAAATTATTCAATTATTAACCTTTGAGGATAATTTGTATCCATGAATTTTTTTACCATTTTTATTTAATTATAATCTGAAGAGACTAGATTGATGGTCTTGCTTAATTATGAATTTGTTTGCAACATGAAGCTCCCACGTCCTTTGCTATATGTTTTCCATCCTCATCGCTGCTCCTTTGTATTTTGTTCGGGTTTATTGAGTCTAAACAGGTGTCGATGTTAGTTCATATAAACTCACATTTCTATTATGTGTGGGTTTACTCTAAATCTAAATGGGAGTAAATGTTAGTTAGTATAAAATCACTTGTTTATGTTTGTGTATGATACCCAAAATGACAATGGTAATTAATTTGTTTTTTAATTTTTAAGATCATTAATTTTTATTAATTGATTTTTATTAATGTGATGTCATGTGATTTTTATAAATATGATGTCATGTGGCGAAGTATTACTAGATTTCTAAAACACTATCTTAATCTTCAATTATCGTATCATTTGAGGGAATTATTCATGTGGCGAAGTATTACGAGATTTCAAAAACATTATCTCAATCTTGAATTATTTTATAATGTGAAAGAACTTTAAAGTTGATTTATTATAATTATTATTTTTAAATAATTGTAATTGTCAATCCAAACAAAATGATTTTTTAATAAAATAAAGTCATTCCAAACTGTTGCAATGGGACAACTCATCAAATTGGAAAAAGAAGCAATTTGCAATAATCCCTTTTAACTCAATTATCCATTAGCATCAGAATTTTGACTAGTCGAGAAAATATTATTTCAATTATCATATTTATTTAACATTTTTTATTTGAATTGTCATGTTGGTTTCTTTGCGCATCGACACCTTTGCGCACAATTACTTCCACACAACATGCCTTCCTTTCGGCACATTCCTTTCCTCTACAAATAACTTATTTATTTATTATTTATCATTTACATTCAAGTTTATCATTTACTTTGATCATTAACATAACAAAATATTTGAAACTAGATTTTACCACTTTGGCTTTACAACATTTTTTTTTCAGATCAGAACAATGGGAATTTAAAGAGGGAACATGTGAGGGTGACATAGTGGTTAAGGTGGCAGAATGAGTTTAAAAGGCATTCTTAGTTCTAGACTTGAGAAACCTTTGGCGTAAAAATGTTGATCACCATAAATAAGGAGCTTTAAAGTTTGTCTTGAACTCTAATTCTAATGCTTTGCTGGAAATATTTTCTATTTTTTTATTGTTTCTTTACCTTTTTCTAATTTTGAGTCTATTGCCCAATGTTGTTAATATTTTTAAGATAAATTTTTTTGTATGGGTCTAAATTGGCTAGAAACATTAATTGAGTATGAGTTTTATTTGCTTCGAGATTTCCATGGTTATTAATGTTAATAATAATTTTCTTCTCGAGAAGAGAACTATGTATAATTGTTAGTCTCTTAAACATTCTCGGGTGAAACTCTACTCATCATTAAGGACTAGCAAGTTGTATAATGTATGAGTCAAAGAATCTTTTAAATAGAAAATTTCCTAACCCTTAAAGATTATAAATTAATTAAATGATCGTTAGATGACCATTAAAGAAGATAAATTAATTGAATAAATAATTAAACAATAATTATAATATAAGGTCAAAATATCAAATGAATTAGAATTAAAGGTTGTAAATATGAAATCAATTAATTATTAGAATATAGGATTAAATTTCTAAAAGAGAGAAAAAATTTGTATGTAATAATTATTATAAGGTTCAAAGGTAGAAAATTATGCATTAATAATTATTATTAGGATATGAGATTAAAGGTACATTAAATAAAGTGGCATGTTTAATATATTATATCAAATTAGGATATTAATGAGAAGTCGAGAATGAAAAGTAAAACAATGAAGAAAAAAAGAGGAAAACTATTAAGGAGAAAGAGAGGAGATAGATAGAAATAAAGAATGCAAAAGACTACCCTTCCCTCAATTTCTAATTTTCTATTCTTTATCTTGATCTATTTCCTCTCTTTCTCATTTTTATTGATAGTTTTCCTTTTCATTCTTGACTTCTAATTCATATATTGATTTGACATAATATATTAAATGTGCCCTTTTTTAACGTACCTTTAATTTCATATCGTGATAGTAATGATTCACATGCATAATTGTCTACACTAGGTTTTTATAATAATAATTACTAATGCATACATTTTTCTCTCTCTTTCAGAGCCTTATTATTATAATAATAATAATTATTTTCTATTCCTAAAATAAATTAATTATTACTTAGTTGTGCACAAAATAAAAATTAACACCTTATAAAGAATTAAAAATTAACACCTTATAATTTAAAAAATCGGGTAAGATTATGGTAAATTTCTGCAAAGATTTTTTAAAATATGCATTACAATCTTAAAATTCAGTATTTTGGGTACTTTAAGAGTTTTTGATGGTGCTGAATCCACTTCCACCATAAAAAAGATGCAATTCAAACACTCCAACTACCTTTTTTTTTTTAAATTTTTTTTTACCAAATTCTCTCAAAAAATTGTAATTCAGACCATTCTATTAAATCAGTAAACAACTCCCTTATAAATCATATTCCCTACTTAAATAACGAACAATCTACTATGTTATGAAACCCTAGATTAAAATATTGAACAATCTACTATGTTTATGTTTTTATCAGACCATGCCACTATTATGATTTTAAATGTAGCCATTTATTTTCTTGAAATAAAGCCTAAAGTTTTGACTACACTCAATATTATATAGGTGTCCAAAAATATATATAAACTTCGATGAATTCCTATCTTGAGTCTGTATAAATTATATTTTCCTCGATTTCATGAGCTTCTCATGTGAAGTTGATATTGAGTTGGATTTTGTGCTCCTTGTGAATATCACTAAGCAGAGAACAAGTTTAAAAAGCTAATTCCAAATTTTTGGAGGAAATGTTCATTGTTTTCTTTTTAATAATCAATTTACCGCATAGTATGACTTTGGTTGATGTGATTATTAGAACTGTATTTTAACCGGCTTTCATGCTTGAAGGGTATGCAAAGGATATTTTCAAAAGAATATATTTTTAACATTTTTTTTATTAGATCTTTTGTTATATTTATCAATTTGAAAGCATTTTCTTTAAGACTTATTATCTTAATATATATTTTTTCTTCATAATTAGGTCGATAGGCTTTCTCTTTTGAATCAACTCTTTTTTTTCATCAACCAATTCATTTTGGTAATGACACATGTCACTAGTGAGACATGTGTACAAAAAAAAGTAGTAAGTTCACATATTTTCCTAAATTTTTAGGAATTTTCAGTGATAACTGATTCACGTGTGCAAAAAAAGTAGTAAATTCACATATTTCCTTAAACTTTTAGGAATTTTCGGTGATAACTGATTCTTTTGGCAATAGAATTAGGGATCTTTCCAGAAAGATTATTTTCCTCTATAGAAAGTAGCCCTAAAATTCTAAGTTGCTCAATTTGAGCTGGGAGGTTCCATATAAATGGTTACCTCCCATATCAAACCTCTCCAACTTTTGAAGCATTTTAAGTGATGATTGTGACAAACTTCAGCGGAGTGAATTCAGACTTTCTTACATGGATAATTTGTTAAAAAGTGCTTGAAGAATGATGTCTTTTTCCTGCAAATAATTTGTATAGTGCTTTAGATCACAAAGCCAATCCTACAATTTCAAATTTATCTTCCCTGTAAATTGAATATAAAACTATGTTTATTTATTTTTCACATAGATCATTTTTTTTAATGCAAATTCTTATATGTCATTTTATTTATTTAATTTAACTTGAACATTCAACATCTAAAGTCTAGAGACTGGCTCTGGCTATTCTGTTTCAGTAGCAAAAGACAAAAAAAAATGACATGCAATGGAACATTTAATTCTTCATGTACTTTTTTCGTATTTCCATTGAATCGCTTTATTTCTATGGAATGTAAAAGATACAAAATTAGTCATCCAATAATTTGTACGGTGCTTAATATTTATCATAAAACCAATCCTGCAATTTCAGATTTATCTTCCCTGTAAATTGAATATAAAACCACATGGTTATTTTTTTTCACACATATCATTTTTTTATGAAAATTCTTATATTTCATTCTATTTAATTAATTTAAGTTGAAAATTCCACGTTTAAAGTCTAGAGACTGTTTCTAGCTATTCTGTTTTAGTAGCAAAAGACAAAAAAGAACATGCAACGAAACATTTAATTCTTCATGTACTGCTTTTCACATTTCCATTGAATAGCTTTATTTTTATAGAATGTAAAAGATATAAAGTTAGTTATTCAATAATTTGTATGGTGATTAATATTTATCACAAAACCAATCCTACAATTTCAAATTTATCTTCCCTGTAAATTGAATATAAAACCATGGTTATTTGTTTTTCACACAGATCATTTTATTTTTATGCAAATTCCTATATGTCATTTTATTTATTCAGTTTAAGTTGAACATTCAACATTTAAAGTCTGGAGACTATCCTCATGAATAAAGAGAAAATACCACAAATTCTATCTTTTTCTCACCTCCTTTTATTGTTGAATCAAATAAAACTCAGCACGAAACAACATTAATAATAATAAATAGTAAGTGGTTGTTTGATATGCCAAGGTTTCACAATAAACATTCACTTCAGTGGATAACTTAGAGGAGCCATTACAAAAGGTGTCCAGCATTTTTAACTTTTACAAAGAACTCGAGTGTCTCGTACGAGATCCACTATTTCGTCCTCCCATGAAAATAGGAAGAAGCATTATTTGATTGGAATAATAGATTTTGGTGACTTGGTCAAATTCGATTCGTTTGCTGCATGGATCTGTTTTCTCGGGCACCTCTTAACATACAAATGATTTCTGTGGATTTAACTAGCGAAGCACCCTGGTCATTAGTATCATGCACCATGACACTTGGATGAAGTGTGAGAGATGGTTGGACCTGAATTAAGGTTTAATTTTTAGACATGTTTTTATTTTTATAATTTTTTATTGTAAATAGATATGTTTCTATTTTTATAAATTGCTATTGCAAATAAATAAATTTAGAATATGTGTTTATTTGTGATATTTTTGGACAAATAATTTTTGGAAATTTAGGTTTTCAAGAAAAACTGTAGAGATTTTTGGGCAAAAAAGTTTTGGAAATTTTTGAGATTGCAAACAATTCAACAATCTTCCTGTCATGGGGTCCAATTAGTAACAACCTGTCATAGTGTTTAAATACTCTAATTTAGAAAAAAAAAAAAAAAAATCTCTAATTTGTATTAATTTTTTAACGTAATAATATAATTATAAGTAAAATAAACATAATAAATATAAAAATATTATTAATAAAAATGTCATACTTCGAGACCTTATATTAAATAATGAAATCATTATTAGAAATTTTGACTTTATGTCTTCAACAATGAAAAGAATATATTTCAAACAAATTATCGTTTCTTATTTTTCAAACTTTCAAACTTCAAGATAATACTCCTATCGACCTCTCTTTGCACCTTCTGAGGCAACTGCTAGTTTGTAAATTTTAGGTAAATGGCATGTATGCTAAGAAGGCTATAATAGTTATAGTTATATTATGAGTTGTGAATTAAATTTTTTACATATTTATTTGATCTTATCAATAATTATATAACTATTTGTTATTATGAGTTGTAGATGTTTTGGTTGAAATTGTGTTTTTTAATGAAATTTTGAATGTATAAATAAAATCAACTTTTGAAAATTTCTAAGTATTTTAATTTTAAAAATCCTCCCCCATATTTAGAATAAAATTTATAGAAAATAAATTAAATAATTTATTAATTAGACTAAGTTTTAATAATTAAACTATTTATTATGTCATGAATTTTTGTTATTTCAATAGTAGTGCAAATTGACATAAGAATCTACATGCATAAAATTCATAACAAATTGTGAAATCATTTAAGGTAATTTGTAAGTTTTATTTAAGATAATTTGTAAATTTAGAGTTGAGAAGATGTGAGAGATGTGTTGATCTAGGCCCATTGTGCTAATAAGTTTAGCTGTCATTCTTGGATCATTTAGCTTGAGCAACCAAGTTCTTCTAAGATCTGAATCAACCACAGATTATTTAATTCTAAATATAGTTTATTTATTTGATGAGGACTGTTAAAAGATAATGGAGAATCCTTAATTTGTGAGAGTTGGTTCACAAAACCTTAGGATAGAAATTAGTTTCTATTTCTTAGGGTATGGTTCTAACTTCCCTACATCTATGTATGTTATATATTGGTTGAATTGTATTGAGAATGTAGAGCGTTCTGTAGAGTCAGACTCCCCTGGTTTAGTCTCTCCAATGTAGAATTCAATCCATCATATTTTATGATGGTATTAGAGCTCCAGTGTCAAATCATAGCCGCAGTGTTGTGATCCCTATGAGTATCCAGGTGGCAGAGAAGAAGCCCTTGATGACTGAGTAATTTTTCTTTTCTCAGGTGTTGATCGAATCAACACGTTTTTTCGAGGAGAAGTCACGCCGATCAGTGCGATCTCGTGGAGATCATCCACATTGATAAGCGCGAATCTGTGTGGAAGAAGCACGCCGATAGGCTAGAACCTTATACAATTTCGTTCTCAGCGCGATCAACGCGGAAAATGGGTTAGTAAGCGCGTCGATGCGGGGAAGAGAGGAGATCTGAAATAGATATGTGCCAATGTTCGCCCACTAATGAAGAAAAGAGATGTGAAATCTATTTCCGGTAAAATTGTGCTGATGAGGGGAGAGATATGACGCAGATCTACTGCCGGTGAAAGGTCGTCGATGAAGGAAGAGATCTGAGACAAATCTACTGTCAGTGAAAGCTCGCCGATGAAGGAAGAGATCTGAAGCAAATATGTTGTCAGTGCAGAGGAGTTGAGAGTCTGTGGTGCAGCGTGCAATGTAGCCTGCTAGATTGATCACAGATCAGGTAGATCTGTATCATGATATTGCTTTCTGTGAGGATATGGGGTAGATTCATATTTTTTTTTCCTGTCAATTACTCCAAGTTTTTTTTTAGAATCGTCAAGATGAATAATCAAATAATCGAAGCACACTTGAATGAGAGAAACAAACTCGATGGTTCCAATTACTCTAATTGGAAGTTCAAGATGCAGACTGTGCTAGAAGTGCACAGTGCCTGGACGATTGCAAATGGGGAAGAGCCAAAGCCAACAGTAGGAGCTAGTTCAACCATAATGATTCAAGACTAGGAGAAGAGAGAGCAAGGCAAGGACGACATTGAAGATGTTAGTGAAATATTGCATCATACTTCATATTAGAGAATGAAAATCTGCAAGCGACATATGGACGGTGTTGAAGGATCTGCATGAGATCAGGAATACAAATCGTGTTCTGTTCTTGAAGAGAAATATTATCTCCATAAAGATGGAGGAGAATGAAACAGTTACTTCTTTCATATCGCAGAACAATGATCTCAAGAACTAATTGGCAGATATCAGTGAAATAGTTGCAAAAACAAATTTGGTCATGATTACCATGAATGGTATGACTGACGATTACCAAATGTTCATCACTGGAATAAGTGCGAGGGAGAAAGCCCCAAATTTTGGAGAATGGACAGGGATATTAATGCAAGAAGGAGAAATAATATTGACTCTAAAACCCCAGAGTGTAGATCTTGCATTGATGGAAAAGAAGAAGTTCTTCAGAGCAAAAGGAAATTCATCACATCAAAACGGAGGAAATTCATAGAAAAGGCCGAATCAATCTCAAGGTACGTATCCGAATAGAAACGACTTTGTATTAAAATGTTTCTATTGCGGAAATTTTGAGATTGGAGTTAGGTTTTGTAATCGTATAGATTTTAGAATTAGTTTTTAGTTTTTAGTTTTAGTTTTTAAGAAAATTGATGTTATAACAAAATATTGAGAATTGAAATATAATAGAGGTATCTAAAAGATATTTTAATTAAAAAAAAAATCATCTTCAACCTTCTTAATGTCATATAGATGATATTATTCGGACATTCTAAATTTAAAGAATTGTTTAATGCCCTATTTCACTCTAGAGCTCATTAGAGTTTATTTTCATTTTAACAATATTGATTTTTTTTATAGAAAAAGAAGAATAAAAGCATACACACACAATTTATTTATATGAATAAATCAATGACATGCCACCACATTGATTATATCATAAATGGTTAACTTGGTGCAATCCTACATTGATTTAACCTAATGTGTTATCTAGACTATTAAATCTTGTAAATGACCATCATACCTAACTTAGGTACATATATTAGGTATGGGATTTAATTTGGTGGTTGTTGAATCTATTAGTAGACCACCATCATACACTACTAGATTTTCTTCATGTATGTGCCCTTCACTTTTCTAGATGTTTTTCATGTATGTGCCCTTCCATTTTATAGTTTGTCTAGTGTCATGATTTCGAGGGGCCAAAGTTGTGAGAGATGTAGAGGCTGTAAGCGAAATATCGATTCTATAATGCAGAATAAAAACTTAAAAGAATCGAAAAGTAAAAATTAAAATTTCCCAGTAAATCTTAAATACCTCCAGCCATTGGTGTTGAAATGATTCACTGTGTGAAAAGCTTTCACTACCAATCTGTTTTGCTAAAACTCAAATCTGTTTTGCTGAAA
Source organism: Pinus albicaulis (assembly GCA_034641835.2). Taxonomy (NCBI): domain Eukaryota; kingdom Viridiplantae; phylum Streptophyta; class Pinopsida; order Pinales; family Pinaceae; genus Pinus; species Pinus albicaulis. The sequence continues at coordinate 837,445 of JAXQQM020072486.1, read as the reverse complement.
TTCCAAACTGTTTTGCTGAAACTCCAATCTACTTTGCTGAAACTCATTAAAAATTCATATTTTTCTTCAAGTAATGAAACTCCGTCGCTATGAAAAATATTATTTCTTTCTATGCAATGAGTCTTCAACAAAATTTATGGCAAAGTAAAATAATATGCCCGAACAGAAACCAGCAAGAAATCATAACCTCCGGTAACTAAATTTACCGCAGTAGAAAAACTGTAGCACCAAATAAATGCTCTTTTTTTATTAACGTGAGAGAATTCTTACAACGTTCTATATACCCATTCACAATGCATCGCCCTTACTACTTCAACTGTAAACAGATTGCTACTTCTACTGCAAACAGATTGCTCAATCAATTAACAGATGTCAGTTGAAATTGAGCGGACTACCCGGAGCACATAATTTTGCATATAATTTGTAGTGGTAGGGACTTTGGATTTTCCAACGAAGGGGTAGAGAGACTCTCAGCATGAGAGCACACACAGTGGAGAAAATCTGAAGGCACTTCCAAGCTCTGCTCACTCTAACTTGATGGTGTAAAACTGAAGGGGATTGAGTTAGTGAGAATTGGGACCAAACAAAAATCTTTATAGCCTAGCTTCCATCAAGCTTATGTTGGCTATGTGTCAAATGTTCCACTGATCATGGTAGAGAACTGCAGTGGGAGTAATGGACCACTTCAGTAGCTCCCAACAAGAAATTAATTATCAGCAGTTGATTTCCGTAATTTAGGGAAATTACTGCAGTTGGTTTCCATAAATTAAGGAAACAACCGCAGATTAGTTTTTAGAAATTGGCACGTTGGGAGAGGCAGCTTTCCAGAAATTAAGCGGTCGTTTCCAGAATTCGAGGGAGCTTAACATTCTCCCACTTGGTCCATACTTCCAATCTTAATGTCTCATCTTAAAAACCATTGATAATCTATATTAAGTAATAGATAAATGAATCATGGAGATAAGTCCTCTAATGACGAGTATTATCTTCCATGTATTACTATGTATTTATTCTTATTAAAATTTATGTGGTAACAATTTCTTAATGAATAAACCCTATGTTTATTCTTGGTCCTACATAGATGAATTCTCTCAAATCAAATTAAGGTGCACATAAATATGAGAAAATCATCACAAAATTCAAGAATTTCATTAAAATAACATTGTTCATACAAAGAGAAACTACATAATGGAACCAAGTCCCATATTCATTACATGATCCTTGAATTTAAACGGTGGCATGCCCTTAGTCAAAGGATCAACGATCATCAACTCAGTGCTAACGTGCTCAATGACCACTTTCTTTTCTTTAACACGTTCCCTTATAGCTAAATACTTAATGTTGATGTGTTTGTTTCGACTCCCACTTTTGTTGTTCTTAGCCATAAAAACTACAACTGAATTGTCGCAATATATTCTTAATGGCTTAGAGATATAATCCATAATTCTAAGACCAGAAATGAAATTCTTAGGCCATACACCATCTAAAGTAGCCTCAAAACAGGAGACGAACTCGGCTTCCATAGTGGAAGTGGAAATCAAAGTCTGCTTGGCACTCCTCCATGATACAGCTCCACCGGCCATCATAAAAATGTATCATGATGTTGAATTGCGTGAATCAACACAGCCAGCAAAGTCAAAATCAGAGTAGCTAATCACTTCCAAATTTTCTGTCCATCTATACATAAGCATGTAGTTTTTGGTTCCTTGAAGGTACCTAATTACTTTCTTTGCAGCTCTCCAGTGGTCTAAACCTAGATTACTCTAATATCGTCCCAACATTCCCACAAAAAATCCAATGTCAGGTCTTATGCAAACCTGAGCATACATTAGGCTTACGATAGTAGAAGCATATGGAATGTTCTTCATTTGTTCCCTTTCAAAGTCGTTCTTCGGGCATTGGTTCAAACTGAAGCTATCACCCTTCACAATGGGAGCGACACTTGGTGAACAATCCTTCATCCAAAATCTCTCTAAAATTTTATTAATATAGGTTTCCTGAGACAGACCCAAGATGCCTCGAAATTTGTCTCTATGAATCTTAATGCCAATGACATAAGATGCCTCACCCATATCCTTCATATCGAAATTATTAGAGAGGAATTGTTTCACCTCATGCAGCAAACCCTTATCATTGGTTGCTAGCAAAATGTCATCCACATATAAAATAAGAAAACAGATTTTACTCCTACTAACTTTAAGGTATATACATTCATCCATAATGTTTTCTACAAAACTGAAAGAAGAAATTACATTATGAAATTTCAAATACCATTGACAGGATGCTTGTTTTAATCCGTATAATGACTTCTTGAGCTTGCAAACCAAATGCTCACCATCACTAGAGGAGAATCCTTCAGGTTGTTTCATGTAAACCTCCTCCTCTAGATCTCCATTGAGAAATGTCATTTTCACATCCATTTGGTGCAACTCCAAGTCAAAATGGGCTACTAATGCCATAATAATGCGCAAGGAATCTTTCTTAGATACAGGAGAGAAAGTCTCCTTGTAATCGATTCCTTCTTTCTAAGTGAATCCCTTTGCAACAAGTCTTGCCTTGTATCTCTCAATGTTGCCCAATGAGTCTTTCTTTGTCTTAAAGACCCATTTACATTCAATGGCTTTTGCACCATTAGGAAACTCAACAAGATCCCAGAATTTGTTACTCTTCATAGAATTCATCTCTTCCTTCATGGCATCGTACCATAATTCTGATTCTTTGCAACTCATGGCTTGTGAAAAAGACTCAGGATCATTTTCGGCTCCAATGTCGTAGTCAGATTCTTGCAGATACACAACATAATCATCAGGAATTGCTGATCTCTTTGGTCTAGTAGATCTTCTTAACGTTGTCCCACCATCTTCTTGAGAAGTATGTGGTTCAATTCGTTGTTCAAAAATTCTTGGCAATTCTTGAACTATCTGATCTACTGGAATGTCGTCAGCAGCTTGTGGAACTTCAACAATTGGTTGTTCAACACCAGTTTGTACTTGAGAGTTGCTGTGAACAATAACCAATCTATCACTTGAGGTGGAAGGTTGAGATTCTGAATGATCCTTCTCAGAAACTATGTTCCTGGTTTGATCGCTCCCACTGATCAAGTCATTTTCAAGAAACTTTGCATTTCTTGATTCCACAATCCTAGTGCTGTGAGATGGACAATAAAATCTGTAACCTTTAGACCTTTCAGCATATCCAATGAAATACCCACTAATGGTCCTTGGGTCCAGCTTCTTCTCTTGTGGATTATATATTCTCACTTCAGACGGGCATCCCCAAATGCGCATATGTCGCAAACTCGGTTTCCAACCTTTCCATAATTCAAATGGCGTTTTAGGAACAACCTTGGTTGGAACTCGGTTTAATATATACACTGTCATCTTAAGTGCTTAAGTCCACAAGGATTTAGGAAGATTGGAGCTGCTAAGCATACTCCGCACCATGTCCAATAATGTTCGATTTCTTCTTTCTGCTACACCATTTTGGTCAGGTGAACCAGGCATGGTGTATTGGGCAACAATCCCATGCTCTTGAAGAAATTTAGCGAATGGCCCAGGTGCTTGTCCATCTTCTGTGTATCTACCATAATATTCTCCACCTCTATCTGATATCACTATCTTAATCTGCTTGCCGCATTGATTCTCTACTTCAGCCTTAAATATCTTAAAGGCATCTAATGCTTCGCTCTTTTTATGAAGCATGTAGAGATACATATATCGTGAGTAATCATCTATAAAAGAGATGAAGTATCTCTGACCATGTGAGTCCATGTCTAGACTACATATATCAGTATGTATGATCTCTAATATGTCCGAACTCCTATTGGCACCTTTCTTTGACTTGTTGGTCTGCTTTCGCTTTATGCAGTCCACACAAGTCTCAAAATCAGTAAAATCCAGAGTATTAAGTACCCCTTCATTTACCAATCTTTTAACTCTTTCTATGGAGATATGACCTAGTCTCCGGTGCCATAATTTAGAGGAATTTTCATTAATAACACATCTTTTAGTGCCAGTGTGAACATGCATTGAATCATAAGTGAAATTGTTTTGTAAATTAATGCAGTAAAGACCATTAGACAAAATACCATTCCCAACACAATTAGATTTATAAAATAAACTGAAGGATGTTTCTGAAAATTTAAAGGAATATCCAAAAGGTATAAGCCTTGAAACTGAAATCAAGTTTCTAGAAAAACTTGGTACATAAAAGGTCTTTTCTAATTCTAAAACATGGCACTACTTAAAGTTAAATAGCGTGTTCCTATAGCTTCCACATGCGAGCCCATCTTGTTTCTTGATAAGATGCTTTGCTCACTACCCACTGGCTTCCTTAAGCTTTGCAAACTCTGTAAGGAATTCGAAATGTGAATTGTTGAATCAGAATCAATCAACCAGGTGTTAATATTGACATTAACCATATTAGATTCATAACAAACAAATGAGAATGGATTACCTTTGTCCGCAAGCCATTTCTGAAATTTGGCGCATTCCTTCTTCATGTGTCCCTTATTTTTACAGAAGAAACACTTGGAATCCTTCTTGATATCGGCTTGGGGAGGTATTTTACCTTTCCCTTTCCGATTGGCTTGAGATTTTCCCTTTCCTCGCGTTGCCAGCATTGCACTTTCTCCCATTTCCATCACCAATCTCTCTTCCTCTTGAACACACATGGTCATGAGTTCATTAATTGACCATTTATCCTTATGTGTGTTGTATGAGATTTTGAAGGGTCCATATTGGTGTGGAAGGGTGTTCAGGATGTAGTGCACCAGGAAAGACTATGATATTTCAACCTCGAGTTTCTTCAATTGAGCCGTAGTGTCCCTCATTTGCGTGATGTGCTCCGGACACCTTTTACACTGGTGAGCCTTAGATATGAGAACTTCATAATTAGGGTGCTTGCTAGTGCCTTGTCTGAAATGACGAATTGATCTTCAATGGCTTTCAGCAAGTCTCAGACCTTTTCATGCTGTTCAATGGAACCACGAATACCAGCTGAAATTTTAGTCTTAATGAACATCACGTTTAGACCATTAGATCGTTCCCATCGTTCATAAAGCGTGATGTCTGCTGCAGTGCTGGTATTATTAAGTGCCAATGGTTCGTCTTTCCTAATAGCATAGTCTATGTCCATCCACCCCAAATGAAGGAGAACTCTCTCCATCCAGATTTTATATTTATCTCCCTTAAGTTCAGGGATATCAGTATGAATTTCAAGGAAATTTGCAGGTTGTACAACTGCATAAAATTAAAAATCACATGCTTATGTTAAAATTGAGTCATAAATAAAAATTTCATGCTTTACCAATGTAAATCATGCTTAAAATTGAATCTAATGACATAAAAATTGTCTGTGAACTAAATTTTTAATTCAAGCAGATTCAATTATTATTTATGATAGAATTTATCAAATTCTATCTTAGTTTTGAACTTTATGATAAAACTATTAATTCATAACTCCTGTGGGTAAATTATGAATATTTTATCGTAATTAATTATATAAATATAACAAAAATTCCCATGGGATAAAATTTATTATGTTTAATATAATTAATTACAATTAATGTCTAGATATTCTTTATGTGATCATAATCAATCATAATATATAATTTTATTTAATTAGAGATGTTGTGGCTATTCTCTAATCAATTAAAATTATATGGATCACTAGAAATTATTTTCATAAAAATTAACTGATAATTTGCATAAATAAAACTTCAATACTCATGCATAACATTTAACCATGGTTCTTGTATACTCATTCATAATAGCATGTTTTAATTAAAGCTTAAATAATTAATTCATGCAAACTAAATACGAGCATATTTTCCAAATTGCATATAATTAAACTAAATAAATATAATATGCATAAAAATTGAGTAGACATATTTCCAAATAAATGTTTAAACTCAGAATTTTTATTTTTTTTAAAATAAAACATTTAGCCAAACTATCTCTATAATCACCAAGGCAGAGGTAAAAACCTGCTCCGATACCAAGTGTAACCTAAATATCAATTCTATAATGCGGAATAAAAATTTAAAAGAATCAAAAAGTAAAAATTAAAATTGCCCAGTAAATCTTAAATACCTCCAGCCATTGGTGTTGAAATGATTCACTGTGTGAAAAAATTTTGCTACCAATCTATTTTGCTGAAACTCAAATCTGTTTTGTAGAAATTCCAAACTGTTTTGCTGAAACCCCAATATGCTTTGTTGAAACTCTTTAAAACTTCATATTTTTCTTCAAGTAATGAAACTCCGTCGCTATGAAAAATATTATTTCTTTCTATTTCATGAGTCTTCAACAAAATTTATGGCAAAGTAAAATAATATGCTTGAACAGAAACCAACAAGAAATCATAACCTCCGGTAACTAAATTTACCACGGTAGAAAAGCTCTAGCACCAAATAAATGCTCTGTTTTTATTAACGGTTGAGAATTATTTCAACGTTCTATACACCCGTTCACAATGAATCGCCCCTACTACTTCAACTGTAAATAGATTGCTACTTCTACTGCAAACAAATTGCTCAATCAATTAACATATGCTAGTTGAAATCAAGCAGACTGCTTGGAGCACTTAATTTTGCATATAACTTGTAGTGGCAGGGACTTTGGATTTTCCAACGAAGGGGTAGAGAGACTCTCAGCATGAGAGCACACACAGTGGAGAAAACCTGAAGGCACTTCCAAGCTCTGCTCACTCTAACTTGATGGTGTAAAACTGAAGGGGATTGAGTTAGTGAGTTTGGGGACCAAACATAAATCTTTATAGCCTAGCTTCCATCAAGCTTCTATTGGTTATGTGTCAAATGTTCCACTGATTATGGTAGAGAACTGCAGTGGGATTAATGGACCACTTCAATAGCTCCCAACAAGAAATTTATTATCTGCAGTTGATTTCTGTAATTTAGGGAAGTTACTGCGGTTGGTTTCCATAAATTAAGGAAACAACTGCAGATTAGTTTTTAGAAATTGGCACGTTGGGAGAGGCAGCTTTCCAGAAATTAAGCGGCCGTTTCCAGAATTCGAGGGAGCTTATTAGAGGCAACTTGGATTTTGTGAGATTTTATCACCAGCAACAACAATAAATTCCTTGCCTTAGTCCTCTTGCTTATATTCTCTTTGTCTTTTTGAACCGAAAACCTCTACTCGATGAAGTTTGAACATGTGATCCCACTTTTTATTGCAACAACACACCACCTAAATCAAATTCAAATATAAACTAATTATTTTTTATCATGTAGTGGAACATATAACTATTTTCTCAATTATAAATTATAACTATTTTCTCATTTTCTCATTAAAAATTATTCAATTTTTAACCTTTAAGGATAATTTGCATCCATGATTTTTTTTACCATTTTTATTTAATTATAATCTAAAGAGACTAGATTGATGGTCCTGCTTGATTATGAATTTTTTTGCAACTTCAAGCTCCCACGTCCTTTGCTATATGTTTTCCATCCTCGACGTTGCTCCTTTGTATTTTGTTCAGGTTTACTGAGTCTAAGCAGGTGTCGATGTTAGTTCATATAAACTCACATTTATATTATGTATGGGTTTACTCTAAATCTAAATAGGAGTAAATGTTTGTTAGTATAAAATCACTTTTTTATGTTTGTGTATGATACCCAAAATGACAATGGTAATTAATTTGTTTTTTAATTTTTATGATCATTAATTTTTATTAATATGATGTCATGTGGCGAAGTATTACTAGATTTCTAAAACACTATCTTAATCTTCAATTATCATATCATTTGAGGGAATTATTCATGTGGCGAAGTATTACGAGATTTCAAAAACATTATCTCAATCTTGAATTATTGTATAATGTAAAATAACTTTCAAGTTGATTTATTATTATTATTATTTTCAAATAATTTTAATTGTCAATCCTAAACAAAATATTTCTTTGAATAAAATAAAGTCATTCCAAACTATTGCAATGGGACAACTCATCAAATTGGAAAAAGAAGCAATTTGCAATAATCCCTTTTAACTCATTTATCCATTAACATCAAAATTTTGACTAGTCGACAAAATATTATTTCAATTATCATATTTATTTAACATTTTTTATTCGAATTTCCATGTTTGTTTCTTTGTGCATCGACACCTTTGCGCACAATTACTTCCCCACTACTCCATCACACACAATACTACTTCCACACAACATGCCTTCCTTTCGGCACATTCCTTTCCTCTACAAATAACTTATTTATTTATTATTTATCATTTACACTCAAGTTTATCATTTACTTTGATCATTAACATAACAAAATATTTGAAACTAGATTTTACCACTTTGGCTTTACAACTATTTTTTTTCAGATCAGAACAATGGGAATTTAAAGAGGGAACATGTGAGGGTGGCATAGTGGTTAAGGCGGCATAATGAGTTTAAAAGGCATTCTTAGTTCTAGACTTGATCAACCTTTGGCATAAAAATGTTGATCACCATAAATGAGGGGCTTTAAAGTTTGTCTTGAACTCTAATTCTGATGCTTTGCTGGAAATATTGTTCTAATTTTTTATTGTTTGATTACCTTTTTCTAATTTTGAGTCTATTGCCCAATGTTGTTAATACTTTTAAGATAAATTTTTTTTATGTGTCTAAATTGGCTAGAAACATTAATTGAGTATGAGTTTTATTTGCTTCGAGATTTCTATGGTTATTAAAGTTATTAATAATTTTCTTCTGGAGAAGAGAACTATGTATAATTGTTAGTCTCTTAAACATTCTCGGGTGAAACTCTACCCATCATCGAGGACTAGCAAGTTGTATAATGTATGAGTCAAAGAATATTTTAAATAGAAAATTTTACTAACTCTTAAAGATTGTAAATTAATTAAATGATCGTTAGATGACCATAAAAGAAGATAAATTAATTGAATAAATAATTAAACAATAATTATAATACAAGGTCAAAATATCAAATGAATTAGAATTAAAGGTTGTAAATATGAAATCAATTAATTATTAGAATATAGGATTAAAGTTCTAAAAGAGAGAACAAATTTGTATGTAATAATTATTAATAATAATTATTATAAGGTTCAGAGGTAGAAAATTATGCATTAATAATTATTATTAGGATATGAGATTAAAGGTACATTAAATAAAGTGGCATGTTTAATATATTATATCAAATTAGGATATTAATGAGAAGTCGAGAATGAAAAGTAAAACAATGAAGAAAAAATGAGGAAAACTATTAAGGAGAAAGAGAGGAGATAGATAGAATTAAAGAATGCAAAAGACTGCCCTTCCCTCAATTTCTAATTTTCTATTCTTTATCTTGATCTATCTCCTCTCTTTCTCATTTTTATTGATAGTTTTCCTTTTCATTCTTGACTTCTAATTCATATATTGATTTGACATAATATATTAAATGTACCTTTTTTTAACGTACCTTTAATTTCATGTCGTGATAGTAATGATTCACATGCATAACTGTCTACACTAGGTCTTTATAATAACAATTACTAATGCATACATTTTTCCTCTCTTTCAGAGCCTTATTATAATAATAATAATTATTTCAGAGCCTTATTATAATAATAATAATTATTTTCTATTCCTAAAATAAATTAATTATTACTTAGTTGTGCACAAAATAAAAATTAACACCTTATAAAAAGATTTTTCTTTTTTCGCTAAAAAATAATAATTAAATAGGTTACGTTTTTTTTAAGTTATTTCAATAATCAATTATATAGGTTACGTTTTTTTTTAAGTGTTTTAATGATGCACAGTCTTTCTTATCTTTAGAGAGATCATTATCAATGAGCTAGGAGCTTGGTTTTTAAAATACCAGCTTGCATTATTCCTTCAAACGAGTGTTTCGTAGCAAGAGCCTTATTATATTTAATAATGTTTTTAATATATTAATAGACTCCATTATGTCAGAAGACCGGAATTAATAAAGTTCTAAAAGCTTGACATTACAGAAGACCGGAATAACGATTGACCCGGACTGCTGCATCGTTCAATTATTGTTTTTCTACGTTTCTTTTTGGTTGAAGATGACTCGCAATCAATGTGTTGAGGTGATGGTGAAGATAGTTGGCAAAGGTTTTTAACATCAAAAACTATGTAAATGATGAACACAACGTACTGGCAGTCGTTGTTGTTATTCGCCATTAAGGTGGATAAAAATGCTATGGAATGAAGAATAGTAAGGAAGTCATGTTAGAGGTGGGTAAAGGTATTTCTTTGACAACTTATAGTATGGAGGTGGGTAGGAGTTTATTTCGAAGTTATATTCAAGAATAAGAAATAAAAATATTATTAATAATTTAAATTAAAAACAAAAAATAATATTTTATGAGTTCTCATTGCTACCTTTTCACATTGCTACCCTTTTACATTTTAATAATGCCTCACAAGATTTAGATGTTGAATTTTAATATGCAAATTGAAAAAACTATTAAATTGAAAAAACTATTAATTATGTTAAGTATTCAAATTTTAATTTTAAAAATCAATAATCATTATTTCTCTAATTATAATATTTATAAGAAATAATTATAATATTTATATTATTTATAAAGTATTCAATTTTCAATTCTAAAAATCAATAATCTCTTTTTAATTATAACTTTGCAAAGATAAGAACTAGTTCTCATGAATTTTGAAGTAAAACTAAGAGTTGGTTTATTCTCAAAAGATCTTGAGACTAAAGAGTCTCTCACCTTTGCCATACCAAGAGTGTCTATGAGAAAAAAGTTCTCTTATATTGTTTGGTTCTTACTCACATCCGTTATGTTTCCAAAACATTTGTCACACTACCAACTTACTTGACTTGTTAAATCAACAAAACTATAGTAATTTTGGAATGTTTCTCTCCCTTCTTTTTTCTTAAAATCTTATCCGTATTTCCTTGATTTTCTTCTATTATCTTTATTTCAATTATAAATTCAAAAATTTATTTAACAATAACAAGATCAAAGAATTGTAGATTAGAGGCAGTAAATTGTAGATTTTGGAAGGACCAATTGTTTGACTCTTCTCTCACTATAATATTCTAAAATATTTTCTAAATTTATAATCTACTTAAATCCTTATATCAATTGCAAATTTCGGAAGGATCGCCTCTCCTTAATATTAAATTCCAAAACATTCCGTAAATTTACAATAGATATAAATTCAAAATAAATTACATAATCAAAGTTCCAAACTCCAACATTTCATATGGTAATCAATTTTTTCCAGACTCCAACATTTCATATGGTAATCAATTTAACCATGGGATACATCAAACCTACTTGTATAGCTGCTATCATATGACAAATTCAAGCAACGAGTTAACGAATAGCATAGCATGGCTTGCCTTGCCTGGCTTAAATGTCCATATACTTTTGGTCTGTTGAAGAAACAAAAAATCGGTGGGTCATTTGATGTTGGGTTGCTATCACACAGTGACCTGTACAGCTCGTTCCATGAACATGACCTTGACACAAGCAACGACTTAACAAGCAGGCTATCCTTACGTGGATTAAATCGCCATTATCCGTTTTGGTTGGTGCTAAAAGAAAAATGTTAAAAATGCAACCAGCGACTTGAAAGGCACGCACTGGTCACATGAAATTGGATTGGGTCGCTCATTCACATGTGAAGGTGGAACGTGTAAAGTGCGCCAATTGAATTTAATGACCATTCAATGAAAAGATAGCCAGTCTAGAAGGAGAAAGTAGCACCACATTGAATTTAATATTGGCGTAGTATACATGTGCTACGAATTAGACTTCTCGGTGCCGTTTTTCATTCCATCTCCGGAAGTACATTAACTCTCTATGTGGGCCCCAACATGTGCCATCTCGGTTTCATTTTATGTTTCCGTCTCCATCCGTCGCCGTGCTTGACTCTCCATCTAATGCATGTCGCTGGCATGAAGCTCCAACTATATTCAAACTCCAGTTCTGCAACCTATTCGAATTTCCTTTTGGCACTCTCTTAATTCAAACTCCACTCTAGGGCACTGCGCGCAATTTAGCAGAGAAACGAAAACACAGATCAATTCAAATGGAAACGGACTGAGCATGGAGTTGGGAAGGTTCCACAAATTTTACAATGTTAAAATGTTACAAGAATATTTTCACTGTAAAATCATACTGCAACATTCTGCAGCGCAATATGGATTGGCCAAAGTAAAGAATATGAGTTTCTGTTTAGCTTTGGGCTATGAAAACTTCACACCGATACATTATGTATTTTGATTTTGAAATGGTTGTATTGAGGGAATTTTGATGGGCTTGTTGCCAATGTGTTTTGAACCAGATATCTGGTCGAGCCGTTAACCACCATGTTAAGTCGTGCCAATGAGAATTGTGGTAGGAAGTGCTAGATCGAATTTGTTTTTAGGGTATGAATGTATGAGCATTACAAGGTTAATAGTTTGGGTTAAGTAGGGTTTTGATAGATTTCTTAACTAGATCGATTATATGGCTCAATTAATGGGGGAAATTTCACTCAATTAATGGTGAAATTTAGTGAACTTATGAAATACAGAAGGTCCAAAATACTGGTGGTGTGCTCTTTTGCATTATTATTTAGTTGCATCTTTCTTCTCATTTGGGTTAAATGAGCTCAAGCCATAGATGTGTTCTTTCTATGTAATATAATATCTCATTTTGAAAAATCAAGTTGAATAAATAGGGGCATCATTTACTTTAAATGGATTCTATTTGCATTTTTTGAACTTCTATCTAAAATCGATGTTGGTTAATCCAATTCAATGATGCTTATAAAAAATCAATGCTTGTTTAACCCATATTCCATAATTGTACAATGCTTTCCTTTGAAATATGGAGCAGTCTCTACAGAAGTTTGTGAATGCGTGGAACAGAACACACCTGAAAGAGATCACAATCTCAGATCTGATTTCCCTTCTTATGCTTCTAAATAGTGCCAAAGGCTAATGAAACAATTAGTCAATATTGTACTAACTATCTGATATAAAGCTAATGGTTTCTCTAGCTTTATGTTAGCAAACATGGCTATAAGTATAAGATTTTAATTGTTGCCGGTGTGTTCTCTATACAATACATAAAAAGGGAAATGACTATAAGAGTTTAATGGTTGCCAATGTGTTCTACAGACAACACGAGCCAAGAGCCAGAAACACCCATTGTTTCTAATTGTTGTCATTTTCTCGGTGTCAGAGCTTTATCATCCAAATAATGAGATGTTCATCTGCTATATCCTGTGGGGTTGTGGCAATTTCATTTGGAACAAGCATTGGCAGAAAGTCTCATAAGGACTCCCTACCATCATCTAAGGCTAGAGTTTCCCCATAGTTGATGTAATTGCAATTGGTATTCGTTCGGGCATAATCTCTTTCCATTTATTTGAATGGAATTTATTGAAGAGAGTATGCTAATATTGGGGCAATGAGAGTGTTGAGAGTGTTGGTTGTATCAAGAAATGCAAAAATAAGAGCTTTGAACACTTTCTAAGCATGGTTGTATGTCGCTTTGCAATGCATTATGCTTTTGGAGTGGGGATTTGGTAGCTATATCCATGAGACTCTTTGGAAGATGAGTCTAGAACGATTGATGATTGTTAAGTTTTTACTGTCCTAATATATCTTGGTTTCGCTAGGCTTAGGGGAAAGTCAGAGTATCTTTTCTTGGCTGGACTTAGGATTAAGTGAGACCAGCATGACAGATTCAAGTTTGTTACTAGAAAGCGTTTACCTTCTCAGTAAACTTAAGACAAGTGAGAGTATTATGGATTTTTTGAACTTGGGGGCCAAGTGAGAGTAGCCATGAAAGTATAAGTTTGTTATTGGTGTTTACCTTCTCAGCTTGTATTCCAGGGGCAAAAAAATTGTATTTGAATTGTTGCCTCAGTTTCATATTAGCTAGAAGTGCTTCTGTCCCCCTTGATAAGCATATATTTTCCGACTATGTAGTTATTGTTACAATGGTGAAAATGGTTTCATAGCTAAAAACTATAATTTTGAAATGTTAAGTAATTGGGAACTATTCAAATGTATTAATAAAATATGCTACTTGGTGCAAAACACTCAAACCAAAATCATAAACCTTCAGATTGTCTTTCTCATCTAGGAGTAGGTTTTGAAGTTGGTCACCAAATTGAAGCCAATTTAACACCAAATTTCATCTTAGCACAGAAAATTAACTAAACTCTTCTAATATCATATGGATCTCATAAATAAAGGTTAATTGTCATAAATTTCACGAAGCATAGCTACATACCTTGAGGTCTCTATGGTATAAATTTCTATTACGACAATAATTTACAATGTTAATAAGCTCATGGAAATATTTCCTAGCACATTTTCAGTTATTATTTCAAGATAAAAATGTATAAAAACAAGCAAATCCTCAATGAGATTCAATTATGTGTGTTATTTTTATAACCAAGCACTTGTAAATTTTATTTTTGAAATGCCAAATGATAAACATGTATAGAAATAAGAAAATCTCAATGAGATTCAATTATGTGTGTTATTTTTATAACCAAGCACTTCTAAATTTGATTTTTGAAATGCCAAATGATAACAAAAAACTATTATGTGAGCATTTAACAAGTTCTAGAATATAGGACATCATACAAACAATAACTAGATCTTTATATGGGTCCGTAAACTGTATTGGTCTAAATTTAGTATTACTTACAACACACAAAATGACTGAACTTAATCCATGAGAGAAACTCGCAATTTTATCAGACAAGTCACCCCTTCTCACATACTCCATGATGAGATAAATCCTCTTCCTATTGGCCAAGACCCAAAACCTACATTTCATCGTTTAAATCATTGTTCCAATGCTCAATTAGCATCCCTGTAATTCATTCCATAACTTGCCAGAAATTGACTATCATTGCTAATAATTATAAACTCTTTGTTTTTTTCATGTTCCAAGGGTTGGTGGGTTTAATTATTAAAAATAATACAAAAAAACTCGTATGTCTAGCACTTAATGATCAAATGCTTTATTAACTAGTTTCAGAACCTTACTAGTCTTATATATATATATATATAATCACATTTCAAAAATAAAAGCAACAGAGATTTCAACAACTTTTCTGGAATAAAATCGATCTCCATAAATTTTTTGCATGTATATATTGATTTATCCATATTTTCAGTAACTAATCAATGTTAAATCCTAATCAATTTCAAATCCATTGAATTCAACATGTAGATATTCAACCTAAATAGCAATTAGGAATAACCATACTAAGTAGATAAAGACTATCCAAGCTATTAAATTTCAAGCAACAAACCTTACTTTGACAAATTCTCTCTTGTTTTTTGTTTTTTTTTTTGCTATATGCAACTATCTGTAATTGTAATCCAAATTGATCATAGGCAAACTATGTAGAAAATCACCATGATAAGAACCTACATAGTCTAAATACAACCTTTGAAATTAACCATTTGGATAACAATGCCTCAATTTTATGTGGTTCGACATTGTTTGGATTACATTTAAAAAAAAAAATTTGTTGTTAAAATTTGAATACAAACTTTTATGTTGTAAATATTGACATTTATAGTGACTCTGGTCTGTGAGCAAAATTCTCGCATCTTCCAATTCCCAAGCATGGAGTACACATACTTTATGTTATTGTTTGAATTTAAATATTCAGTTGCATATTATATTATTCATATTAATTTAGGTTATTGATGTTATGTTTGAAAATGGCTTATATGCTGAAAGTAATGATATCAAAATTTCATCTAGGATAGTTTCAAGACATACTGATCTTTCCATGTATATAGCTCTAGATTCTGAACTATTAATTACAATGAGGATCATTTTCTTGTCAACCATCAAGAAATTTTTGCTAAGAACAAGTACAGAGTATAATTAAGGAAAAAAAAAATTGCCAAAAACCATTGAGGACACAATTAAGTGCAATTAGCATAAAATGCACAGTATATATATAGATGTATGAATGTCATAAGGTTGGTAATTAGACAGAATCCCAAGAAATCATGTTAACACTCATAGATACAGATTTTATGCAATATCTGTCTTGAATGTGTGCCATGATATGCAAGCCCAATATGTCTTTCAGAAACATTCAAAATTCAATTTTGACTTGGCCGAGAGTTGTGGTAGATTTCCCTGCCCCTAAATGAGTAGGAGTAATTCATCCAACCACCACATAGTAGCCATTCAAATGAGTAGAGTAATTCATCCAACCACCACATTGTAGCCATTCAGGGAACACTATAGCTCCTCTCCCATAGTAAAAACAACTTACATGTGATTCATATTGGGTTGTCAATAACACATTGACAAGAAAACATGTGATTCTTATTGGACTATATGGACAAAAAAAATCTACAATACGGAACAACATGATGATCAGTAAACATCTAATAAAAAAATTAGTTTTATATTTTTTGGGATTTGCATAATAGAAGAAAGGAATTTTTTGGGAGGATTCTTAGGCTGGACAACGGCTACTCTCGAGTCGCAACAGTCCCTGTCTTTGTGTCAAATTGGTTCTATGCTAATTTTCCAACAGAAATGAACCCGATTCCTGTAATTGATTTTACATTCCATGAGACAATGTTTCCATGAAATATGTCAAGAAATGGTTGGTTAACCCAACTAGGAAAGAGGTAAAGTCCATCCAAAGGGATCTTGTTGACCATCAATACTTTCAAGAGCTAGAGAAACTGAAGGGACAGGGAACCTACTCAGTGAAAAGGGTTATTTCCAATTGTTTAAGAATGAAGCAATCTGAGGTCTACATCCCTTCTTAAAATGAATTTGGATTCATCCTCCATGGCCAATAATCAATGCATTAATTTTACTTCTAATGAAAGATAAAAAAAATATGACTCAAGAAACCCTGCAATGCTTAGGTGTTCAATAACATATGATTTCCTGCCCCTGGAAATCAACAAAAGAGGTTAATTCTAATATCCATTTGGGTTATAACTTGTGACCAAATACTGTTATGAAACGATGCCGAGAAGTCCAATGGATGCTACAAATTGCACTGCATAACTCATATTCTTTACGTAGGTCAATCCAGATTGCGCTGCAGAATGTTGCATTATGATTTTATAGTGAAAATATGCTTGTAACATTTTAACATTGTAAAATCTATGGAACCTTCGCAACTCCATGCTTAGACTGTGTGCATTTGAATTGATCTGTGTTTTTCATTTCTCTGCTGAATTGCGCATAGTGCACTAGAGTGGAGTTTGAATTGAGAGAGTGCCAAAAGGGAGTTCGAATAGGTTTCAAAATTGGAGTTTGCCTATAGCCAGAGAGCTCTGTGCCAATGGAATGCATTATATGGAGATTCGAGAATGAGGACAAATGGAGACGAAAACATAAAATGGAACAGAGACGACACATGTTGGGGGCCCACCACGGAGAGAGTTAACGTGCTGCTGAAGATGGAATGAAAAACGACACCGGGAAGTCCAATTCGTAGCACATGTAGACTACGTCTTTAATATTTATTCAATGAAAATAATGGAAGCATCGAGGCAGGCTTCGAAGGAAGTGGCAACAATATTGTGGTGGAAAGCTTCGAGTGCGGCGCAACAAAAGTTCTGCATGCCCAGCCAAGTGACTTGACTATAGCATCAGGTAATGCATTTTGTAATGATGCCACCAATGAGTTCTTCAATGTATGCATTACGTACTTTCATATTTTCAGTTTTAACTAAAGTTTAAACATCTTCTACATTGGTCACTCACTGTCATAGCCATATCCATGGCGAAGAACTACTATGCCTCTCGATTTTATGGTAATAGCATGTGCGGAAAAAAGTGGGATGATGGCACATTTTCAGGTGTCAGAGAGATTACTGTGACTCCAACTGATCATACATTAAACTCGCTAAAAGTGACTTATGCTTTGTAAGGCCATGATCCAAGTGTTTGTATGAAAGACTTCAGATGGGTTACACACGGAGGAGACGGCCACCAAAGAAAAGAGGTAAGTGGATGAATTGCATTGCAATATATGAGTTAAACGAAGTTCTGGCTTTCCTTGGCTTCAAGGGATGTGGATATGAATGTTATTTACTGTGGATTATCCACGCGCGAATATCTCACTAAAATGAGTGGATATATGGGTTTGGCCCTGCCTCCAATAAACCGAACGACTGCTACTACGTGGTGAAGTCTTTGACATTTCACATTAATCAAAGGACACTCGGACCATGCGGGCCACAAGAAGGAACTTCTATTGTGAAGTTGTACTACAAGAAGATGGGTTATTTAGCCACACATTAGCACCATAATTTGTAAAGGATTTGATAAATATTTACTTTTCAAATAGTGGTGCAAAAGTGGTGATAATGTGGAGATAGGCAAGTGATGCTATGTTTTCTAGTGCAAAAGTGAAGTTAATAAAAAATGTTAAATTTGGTGTTAAATTCACATGTGGCATTCCATGGTGTATGGTGCAAACCAAAAAATACCAATGTGACGTGGATCAAAATATTGTGATGCAAAGCACCAAAACTAATTTTACAAAAATTAAAAATTTATCATAAAAATATCAAAATTATTATAATAATAATAAATTGTATATGGTGCAAAGCACCATAAAATATGAAATGGTGCAAAAAAAAAAATCCTCCTTTATTTAGAAAGGTTATATATTGCATGTGGTGAGTATCCTAGGAAGAGTTTGATTTTATTGTGAAAGAGAAAATTTTGACCATTTTCTTATGCTTAAATCCAATTACCATAAATATATTTAATTAATATCAAATGTATTAACACAATTGAAGTATCTCATAGTTACATCCAAAAATTTTAATTCATTGTGTACAATAAGACTATGGTAGCTTTTTTTGTGCTTGGCTACATTATGGCAAGTATCAATTACAAGTAATGGAAGAGTTTCTCCATTGAAACATTCACATGATTCCAAGTTGATGGGCATAATAAATTTACATACATAATATCACTACTGATCATTTTGGTCAACATGGTATTGATCATGTAGATGAATCATTTCAATCTTTGAAAATTAAAATAAATAAATAAATAAATAAAAGTTCTAAGTAGTGTCATTTCAATTCCAAGCCTCACAGAATTTTGTTTGAGTGAAAACTTCAAGATGGCATGATATTTCAAAAACTTTTGTTTTTCTAATCTATTACATATCTTTCTAGTTATGAAAAAACATATTAAATGGATATCTTTCACATTAAATGAATAATTACAAAGTAATAACAATATCTACATATGTTAAAATTTTAAGTATATTATACAACAACCAAAACGATGAGTATATAAAAAGAGATAATTTAATTAAAGAAAATAAAAGTTATACATATGTTCCAACATTGATTATCAAAAAATCACTTTTCATTTATTAATATAATGAAATGTCTTAGGTCTTGAAATTTGTTTATTATGAGATATGAAAAAAACGAAACTAATAATTCGTTTGAAATCATCTGTATTGCTCACCCTTAAAAGAAATTTTGTCGCCCCTAGCATGGAAAAATCATAAAAAATTGTGAATAAAAATACATAAATGAAATAAATGGAGAAAAACACAAACAATAACTTCAATTGAATTGAAATAAACCATAAAAATTGTGTGCATTTAATGGTATTTCATAACTAGGTCTATGGGGTCTTGGTTAAATGGTGATGAGGTGCGCTGTTATAGCACTCATCACAGGTTCAATTCCCTTCCCCGATCGGGGTGATGTATTTGGACATGTTATGAAAATGGAGTTAAAAAAAACAGTGAAAAAAGTGAAAAATTGAAAGGTACTACCAAACTTACAAAAAAAAAATGGTATTTCATAACTAAAGTATCCTATTGATTTAAAAAATAACTGAACTGAACTAACCAAACATTCAAAGTTCAACTTCATCTTCTCTTTCATCATGTTGATCAATTATCTAAGACACATATAAGATTAGATCAACACAATTATAAATTGTATTAATTGAAACTTTCATTTGCATATACTTATTTCATATTATAAAAATGTATCTAGAGCAAAAAAATCATAGGTCAAAAAATACCTCATAATATGTAATAGGATTAAATCCATCTTTAATCTTTTGATGAATGAGAGAAGATACACCATAGCATGAAGCAAAATCTTTGTCATCTTCAGACATTTTAATATTGAACACTTGCAACTATATTTTAAATAACAATGAAATAGTTAGAAATTTGATTATATAAAATATAAATTTTCCTTGAGAAGCATAGTAGTGTATTAAGCTTACAATTTTTGCCTCTGTAGATAACATGCCACCTTTCCCCAAACGATGGCATGTGGACAACATAGAGGCTCGTACAGTATGTGTATATTTTTCTTTTCCAACCAAAGTTCCATTTTTCTTTTTTTTTCTTAATAGCAATCTCATCCAATAACCTCTTCCACTCTCCTTCTCCTATGAAGTGCGGCTTGACTACATTTTTGTTTCTTACCAATTCTCCTCTCAAAGCATTCCTGGTATTTTTAATATACTTAGCAACACTATGAAGAATTTGTTTTGGAGGTACAAATGCCGATAATTTATGCATAAGAGATAATAACTCATCCTTCTTAGATTTATCTGTGAAATACACGTAGAAAGTAAATATCAATATAAAAAATCTTAAGGTTTCTAGTATCATAGTAATGAAATTTAGGGAATGTAACATTGAGTACAATATATAATTTTTTTTAATATGAAACATGAAACATTAAGTATATATTTTATACTACATAAATTAATTATGCAATTTATGAAAAAACATAGCATATGTGTGTTACCTTGATGATGAAAATCTTTAGTAATTGTAGGACCAAATAATCTCAATGCTTCATGGTGAAGTATGTCTCTCCATGTTCTCCCACCTTCATCATTTAACACTTGCCCTTTTTCATTTAATGTGATTTTTAATGGCATACCATTAGTTGCCTCTCCTTTAACATATTCATTTGGATGTTTTAAGAGAGGTTGAAAAGATGCACCAATAGATGGTATAGTTTGTTCATCTGATGGAGGAGATTGATTTTGTTGTCCATTGGTGTTAGTGTCTTCTTCGAGAACATTGATATTACTCCTGAACATTGCGATATAATATATTATTAATAATCATATGCTATGTAATTACAACCCTAGATTTTATAAGTAAAATATAAATGACTATTTACCTTAGTATATCATCAAATGTTGTTTCTGTATATGTTGCATTCTCTGTGTTAGAGATAGTTGTTTTGTATGGTGCATGAATTGAATCTCTTATGACTGGATCAACATCAGCCTTCATCAACCACTCTCTATATGGTTGCAATCTATCAATTTCAAATCCAGTTTCAAGTGTAGGCTCCACATTATGGCAAGTATCAGTTACTTCTGGGACATATACATCATTTGTAAAATCTAAATGGGAAGATGGAATTGTAGATAAATTACTTCCTTTGGAAGGTATCTCATTAATACCTATGACTCCAGAAGGTGTGTCCCTCATAAATTCATTTAAACTCTTTGTCCGAATAGACTTTGCTCTTTTTCTTGTTCGCATATTGAATCAATAGACCTAATTCAATATTACACATTTCCCAAGTTAGAACGAGCATAACTCGATTTAAGAGACACAATTATCATTTACAAACCTTCCAAAATCCATCAAGTAATTCTTATTCTCACTATCAAATTTTATGGGACTTATTTTCATCCCTGTAATGTTGGGATAACTACTAGAAAAGGAAGAAAAACCCAAGTTCTTTCCCCTATATTTATTAGTTAGGGGTGAAATAAATATCTAGTTGTGTAAGAGGCACTCTATAGCCAAATATAGGAGAAATGTGTGCAATGTAATGGAATTTTGTCAACATTTATTAAATTGGAGAAAATATATATATATATATGAAAAAAATTAAGTATCCACTTCATATTCAAATTAAAAGAAATAAAAATGTAAAATGTAATGTAAAAGCTAAAATGAAAAATGTATAATGTAAAATATAATGCAAAATGTAAAACGTAAAATGCATAACCATATTTAAATTTAAATAATATTAAAATATTATTTTTAACCATGCATATTCACCTCCACTTTACCATGGTTATTATTGACTTGTAAATAGGCTTTGTTAAAATATCATGGGCCAATACCATGGTTTATCAATACAAATATAACAAGATTTTTCACTATGGATATTCATCCTCACTTTACCATGGATATTATTAACTTGTAAATAGTCTTTGTTACAATACCATGGCTTATCAATCCAAAAGAAAAAAAAATTGTTATAATTGCTTTTGAGATAGATTTAAACCATCTATCCTCACCACTAAATGATTTTGTAGATATTCTAGAGAGAGAGAGGGAGAAACAGAGAGAGAGAGGAAGGAAGACGAAGAGAACTTGAGATAAGTGAGGGAAAGAGAAGAGTGAGAGGGAAGAGAGAGATGTTACTTTTAATGTAAAGTATATAAATTATTTGAGCTAGTAATTCAAGTCTCTCAAGTGAAGTGACATGATTACCACTAGCCAAAGTTGTAAGTGACTTCAAAGTTGAAATAAATAACATTTTACTTGGTTATCTTTTGTTAATATGTTTATGGTAAAACTAAAAACTAACAATCTTATTTGTTTATATAAACCAACCTATATCCATCTTAATTCTAGATCTACCAAGGGCCAAGAGGGATCAAATCTCTTGAGGTTCAAACCTCTTTTAAAGTGCAAAAGATTTGATCTCTCTCCACTTGGTAGATTCTGGGTTAAGATGGATCTAAATTGGTTCAGATAATTCCAAGTAGTAACTAAATCCCTCTTTCAAACAACTCCAGCCTAAAATATATCAAAACTTCCATACCATTATTTTCTAACCTTAACACCAAAAAAATCCAAAACTATCCAAAACCACTAAAGTAAGAAATAAACCATGAGCCCAAATCTTGAATAGCCCTGCCTAATTCCTAAGATAGAGAGAATTGTCCTTGATTTTTATACCTTTTGAAAGAAAATATTTCAACTCAATTACCACAGAGAAATTATCTAGCGTTACCCCATACCCATTTCTTTCTTTTCCTTTTTTGACATTTCTACAACTTTCCTCGGTTAGCCTTCCTTAGGAAAAGGTGTGGGCCTTCATAAAAAAAAAATGTGAGCATATAAATGACATGTACAGCGGATTGGAATCTTCATATGATCTAGACTTTAAATATGGCATTTGTCCCCTGTTTTAAATTTTAATGAACCTATACACTCCACTTAGCGGATTTCCACCCATACCCATGCTACCATCCCCTATTTTAAATTTTATGGAACCTATACACTCCACTTAGTCGATTTCCACCAATACCCATGCTACCATCCCAATAGGACTAGACTTGAAAGAAAGATTGACCACCGATACTTTACCGAACTCCTTATTCCCCTGACAGATCTTTATGTAATCTAGACTTTGAATATGGCCTTTATCCCCTACTTTAATTTATATGGCATATATTAGATCCTCCGCTAAGTCAACATTTGGACTTCAGAGAAAGATGGACCACCAGTAATTTACCTAAAGAACCCCCTATGGCCTCAATGACAATAATTCAAAAGGTAAACCTAACATCTTACACAAATTGTGCATTTTCTACCTAAGGTCTTAAATCAAATTGGGCATTTTCTTGTCATCTTGGATAATTAGGTGAACTTCCAGAATTGGAAACCCATTAGAATTATTTGACCTGAGGAAAATGAATCTTTGGCACGTCAACCTAGATCTGGAAAATTGACTTGTAAACCAAAATAAGACTCCAACATACCTAAATTCAATGATTTAAATCCCTATTTAAAACGTTCCTAATCAAGATCTTGCCTGTTCAAATTTAATATCCTGAGGTCAAGTATTCTTTACCTTGGAGCTCCACCTTTTCAGTATTTTCCTCCCTCTTTCTAACTTGTGATTAGCCTCCAAGAATTTTTATTCTCTCTACCACAAAAATCCTCAGAGCTCGGCTCTAATCTACAAACCCAGAACCGAGAGGATTGGTTTAGTATCTAACAAGCTATAAATATTGGTTTATATGATGTTCAAGTGGGATAAAATTCCCTCTCTGTTATTCTGATGAAAAGAAAGAAAGATCTGAAAACTAATCCTTCTGAGTACAAACCCCTACCAAGACATGAATGAAAACCTCAAATGACCAGAAGTGAAGTGGAAATTCACAAACCTGATCCTAATGGTATCGGTGGTAATAGTAAAGGTGGATCTAATTAGTATATTAACTCACGCTGCAGAAAGTTCTACAGAATCTTTGCAACACAAAGATGTTTCATCAATCTCTCTAACCTCACTATCTACTCTCTGCTTCTCTACTCTCCATAGCCTCTCTCACCAGTTTATACTTTGTAGCTATTCTACCACCATCCTTTTCTTTTCTCAGACAGCTAATCGTATCTCCAAGGGCTGGACTCTATAGGCCTCAGTTTCAGCTATTTCTTGAATATGATTTTCCCTCCTTGATATGTTCTTCAATCTCCTACTGTTCCACTGTTCATCCTCTTCCACTTATCATTTATGTTGGCTATCATTGGTACTATTAAATCCCCCCCCCCCCACCATAAGGCATTGTTGATTTCGAAGTTCTTTAGCCAAAGAATGAGCCAAGAGAATCTACAAATGGAGGATTGCAACATTGCTAATGCTTTGGACCAGAATGTACTTGCAGGAAAGCATGATGGTAAAACTGTTTCTTCAGAGTCTGGTGTGACTTTGCCAGATTATACCACCTTTTTGGCCATTGAGTTGGAAGATGAGAATAGTGTAACCCAAAAAAATCAAACTCGTATTACTTAAGAATCAAGAGGAAATAGAGGAGTTGAGACAAAATCATGAATGGGTACTGTAGGAATTTGTAAATAAACTGCCACAGAAGGGTTTTACTATGAAGTTTTTAAGGAACGGTTTGCCTTCGTCTTCCAATGATACCTGCTACAGGGTCTCTGTCAATACTAGTGCAAGAAAAATTAAACCATTTCATGGTGCAGACTTTGTGAACATCCAAGAGGAGATTGATGAAACATCAAACCAAAAATAATTAGTTGAAGAATTTGGCAATATTAATTCAGTTGCTAAGAATAAATCAGTGCAGGAAGCTCCAATCTTTCTTCATGTCCTATAAGTGGTCATTTGTTGATTCCTTTGGTGGTTGGCTTGTGCCATGTTAATGATACTCTAGCCATTGACATGTGGTTGCATTGACTAAGTCACGCAGTTCATGGTTGTGTTCATGGTTGATGGCCGTATAGTTCGGAAGAAAATCGCCAATGCCAAATGATGTGTTAAAATTTGGGACAAAGTCAAGTTGTAAGTTTGAGGAAATATAATTATAAATTCTAATTTAAATTAATTTGACAACTGAATTTCAAACTCAAATAAATTTAATCACTGTATTTAAATGAATTTATTCAGCTGCCCTAAATTTTGCCTAATTTTTAACATCATGGATTAAATTCGGCAAATGCAATGGCTTATTCTGCATGTTAGTGTTTCTTTAGTATTAGGGTCAAGCTTGTTCTTATGTATGTTATAATTTATGGCGAAGCCAACCTATGATTATTTCCCACTCTTAACATTGAGGTGTATGAGGTGTCTGGAAACCATTTTGATCATAAAGTCAGCATGTCATGTATGATTATTTCCCGCTCTTAACATCGATGTTTATGAGGTGTCTGAAAACCATTTTCATCATAAATTGATCATGTCATGTAATCATTTTTCCACCTAATGTAATATATTGGGTTACTTTGAAATGATGAATTTTAGGGTGTAGTGACACCAACATTTATAGTGTTATGGGTTTACTCTTGATTAGTATATGTGAGACTTACTATAATCGTAATACCTCTTTGTCTCTATCTCTCTATTTTGGTTTTTTCATTTAAACTTCACTCCTATCATATTCTTACTGTTATCTTTCTTCATGTCCTGTAATTCTAGGCTCAGTGCAGATTGGAGAACTAGATCTCAATTGTATGTGGTTACCTCTATATATCTGAAACTTATCAGGCACAAAATAATCTTGAAGACAGTCTCAAGATGCAGTGTATTAACTCTAAAGTTAAAAAATCTTCTGTACAACTATCGTAGGGACATTCTACTTGTAGTGAACAATCTAGAATGTTGTAATTGTCAATATCTCGGAATGTTCCTCATTTGAAGGCGGTACACTTGGTTCACAAATTTATGATCAATATATAGAGATGTAGCATTTAAATTTCACATTGACCTGAAAAATAACATTTCTGGTGCCATTTTTTTATAAAATGAAGCCAATAACACTTATTCTTGAACTAAAATGGGTTGGATTAAAGTACAATTTGGTCACGGAGTGGACGTTAGGTCTTCAGATATGTACTTTTTTCTAAGCACAAGATGAAATTTAAGGGAATATACTATCTAAAATTTGTGGAGCCAGCTGAGACTTATAGGAATATGAAGGTGAGAATGGGAAGGATTGAATTACAGTTTGGTCACTAAGTCGAAGGTAGGTTTTCTGCATTGTTCCAGGTTCTAGATATGTACTCTTTTCTTAGCACAATAGGAAAGTTAAGAGAATATGCTCATTAAAATTAGTGGAATTAGATGAGATGTTTAGGAATATGCAGGTGGGGATGGGATGGGATGGATTGAATTATACTCTGGTCATTAATTGGAAGCTAGGTGCCTCCCCATGCTTCCAGGTTATAAATATCTAGTATATTCTGAGCACAATATGAAAAAGGGTATTTCAAAATTCCTGCTCTACATACATACATAGATAAGGGAAGATGCTCATTGAGATTAATGCAATCCATGACAATATATAGATATTTGGTTTTCTCATACCATTTTGGTTCCATTTACATGCAACATCCAAATGTTGAATAGCATCCTTTTGAAAAAATGGATTTAAAAATGTCCCTCCAATAGAGTCATAAACAGATACAAGGTACAACATATATATTATGATAGCCAATGAGAGTAACTGCTCCAGAAAATGTTGTTTGAGCAATTTTTTTGGCTGTAGTCAGCAGCACTGCAGCAATGTGGTGGCTCTTTCAGACTTCAATTAGTCGATTTGCGGTTTCTCTTTTTTCAAGGTAGCTTAGTGGATTAACGATTTACATTTTGTTTAGCATTATGATGTTGATATTTGGTGGCTTGGAATTTTTTCTTCTTTCTCAATGATTATCAGCCATAGCCCTTGGGCCAAATTTATATCTGTTGGTTTTTTTCCCTGTTTTGGTTCTATCATTTTTCTATCTTTCTGAAGATGGTTATTATGGAATATACTTATTTGTTTGAAATGCATGATTGAGTTTTCTTTACTGCGAAATTCTTAAAAACTTGCGATTACATCCTGGCTATATTTTTCCCTGCTCCTTAGAGAATGGCCAAAACTCAATATGTAAGCTAACTGCATTGACTGGGTGTACCTCAAAAGTAAAGGAAAAGCACATACAAATATAACTTTAATTTTATTGTATCTTGGGGAATATAATGCTATTAGAATGTATGGTGGTCACAATTTCTATGATGCTTTCTATTGCCAACAAATAAACAAGTGACCCAATCCTATACATGTGATTAATCCTAAAGATATCTTATTTAAAATAAAGAAGTGATCCAGCTAATTCACAACACAAATTCTAGCTGCCATGATGCTTCTAAGGACAACCATCCAGTATTGTTTAATGACATGCTATGTTTGTGTTTATGATTATAGTGTGCATGTTTACTTATCTCTTAATTGATGAACAAGTAGAGTAGCTTCTTATCATTTGTAACTAATAGAATTGAACATGACATTTACCATGACCATTTTTTTATAGTATAAATGATTCAAATTTAAATTGAATTCAATTGTAGGATCATAAAGTGCCACTTTGTGAGGGACGTTCAAGAAATTCTACGATTTATAGTGAGTCCAGCATAGAAGCTTCCAGTCATAGAAATGGTGTCTAACATAAACTTCTGAGTACATTTTCGGAGCAAGCAACATTGCACTTGCTTTGGACCAGAATGTACTTGTAGGAAAGCATGATGGTAAAACTGTTTCTTCAGAGTCTAGTGTGACTTTGCCAGATTATACCACCTTGTTGCCCAATGAGTTGGAAGATGAGAATAGTGTAACCCAAAAAATCAAACTCTTATTACTTAAGCATCAAGAGGAAATAGAGGAGTTGAGACAAAAGCATGAACATGTACTGTAGGAATTTATAAATCAACTGCCACAGAAGGATTTTACTATGAAGTTTTTAAGGAACAGTTTGCCTTCGTCTTCCAATGATACCTGCTACAGGGTCTCTGTCAATACTAGTGCAAGAAAAATTAAACTATTTCATGGTGCAGACTTTGTGAGTAGCCAAGAGGATATTGATGAAAAATCAAACAAAAAAGAATTAGTTGAAGAATTTGGAAATCTTAATTCAGTTTCCAAGAAGGAATCAATGCTGGAAGCTTAAAGTTTATAGAAATAAGAGCTTCCATTTTGTATTTCTTGGACTGTAGCTCAGTAGTGACCAATGAACACTATGACTCTAACTAAGCAGTTACTCTACATGATCTGGTAAGTTCCAACAATTAAGGTAAATAATACTGGTTCAATAGTGATTTCTTAAATTGTTATTCAGGTTTTGTATCAAGCCCGCTAATGTCCTTTTTAATCCACATCCCAATACATATTGGAAGATGGGATTAGGATTGTTAGGTTATGTGGCAGATCTTTGTTGATTTCCAATAGTAAATGGAAATAATATTGATTCTGTTGTAATTGGTTAAATTGTTATTCAAGTTTTCTAGCTATCCCACTAGCATCCTTGTTAATCCACATACCAATACCTACTTGAAGATGGTAATTTTTCTCCCAATTAGTATTTCTAAACTTTTGCATGCTTCTCCTTGTAGCATGTTGTTCTTGGATTTCGTGCATGAATTGGATAAGTCTTGGTGAGTTGATTTTTTGTTGATATGGGCATTGTTAGATACCATTGAAAATACTCACATGCACGAAAGAAAGGAGACAATGGAAACTGTACACATTTTGCACTACTTATTGTATTAGACATATATAAGTGTACATTAGTATTTCTTACTTATTTTAAAATGAATTTCCAAGTCATGTTCGCAATATTCACTTCCCCTTTGGCATTGATGCTGACACTGCAATGAGTTTTGCAAGTGAAATGGTGATAGAATTGGATCTATCAGATCAAGATGTGACAAATATTGCAACCATGATTGATACAGAAATACAAGCCCTTGTGCCAGAATGGTAACCTACAATAGCTTTTGTGGATACTACTGAGGAGGAGATGGATATTGATTATCTTAGGTCTGCAATTGAAGATGATGTTTCGGAGATGCTCAGTGATAATGATAGGCCCTTTGGTGCATTTTTACTTGAACGCCTTCCTTCAGGTCGCAAGTATTGGTCTGATTCCCCAAGGTCTTTAGTTGCAGATTCTTACATGAAGACTGCCTTAATGAATGCTTCTTCTAAAGAAGAAGGGCCAATGCATGGCAGATTTGATGAAGTGAACCATGTCTAGTCTGCCTCAAGCAGTGCTAAACATCATCATAATGAATTCGATGATCACAAGAACAAAGGGGATGGTTTAGATATAAGTTCAAAGTTTCCCAACTCTGTAGGAAGAGGCAACTTGCAAGCAAATGCTGTGGTGATTGATAAAGAGAAAAACCACTTAATTTTTGAGGTCATAAAGAATACTGTGGTGGCTGAGGGGAAGATGTCAGCTGAAGATATGAATACTGACTGCAGTACTCAAGAGTGGTTTAAAATAATGAGCCAAGAGAATCTACAAATGGAGGATTGAAACATTGCTAATGCTTTGGACCATAATGTACTTGCAGGCAAGCATGATGGTAAAACTGTTTCTTCAAAGTCTGGTGTGACTTTGCCAGATTATACCAACTTGTTGGTCAATGAGTTGGAAGATGAGAATAGTCTAACCTAAAAAATCAAACTCTTATTACTTAAGCATCAAGAGGAAATAGAGGAGTTGAGACAAAAGCATGAACGGGTACTGCAGAAATTTATAAATCAACTGCCACAAAAGGGTTTTACAGAGAGGCATATTCCATGGGGGTGGAGGTGTGTAGAGATGAATTTTATAGCCCAGTTGGTGAACTTGTGGAGTTGTGTGCAAAAGTGGATTGGGTGCATTGGATATGAATGACAGCAATGAGCACCCATTTTGTGTTGGGTTTTACACTATTGGATTTAAAGCTATTTTTATTCAACAATGTAAACCCAACATATTGAGCACCATAGCCTGGTGGTTATTAATTACTAGATAAAGGTAGCCATTTAATCCCTGCTCTAATATGCACTTTTAGGTGGCCAAGATTTTCCAAGTTGGTGTATCTCTAGTTCCACCTTGATTTTGTTGTCAATGTTGGAAGCCTAGCCTTCTTTAACTTTGAAGTCATTATGGAAAAGAAAGTACTGAATGTAGAAGTGGTTTAAATGAACAGTTATGATTATAATTTATTGGAGTTATGATTATAACACAAGACTTGATACAGATCACTAAACACTAGCCATCTTGATGCGTAAGCTATTAGGAGAAAATGAGAGCTCTATTCTGCTAGATGTCATGACCTCCTTTAGAGTTAACATATGTTATAAATGTTCAACATCTGAACCTTCCTACAGTTTGACAACCTTGTTATGAAATGATTTATGTAATTGTGTTTAAGATCTATAGATTAGATTTTGTTTGACCATGATATGCCATGTTACAACTATTATTTTTCCATATTTTTTTTTACAGAGTTTCTCTTTGATTTATCAATTATTTTCATTAAGAGTCTTTTATCTGGTGCTTATAGTGGTCATATTATTTATCAAAAGGTTTCCCTTTTTTTAGTGACATTTTTTTTTGGTGTCTGCTACAACAAATTCTAGCATCCACAAAGTGTAAAGTCCCAAGCATATTCTTGTATAACGTAGCAAGGCTACCCACTGTCACCTCAGTAGCTCTTCCTATTACATTTGGTTGGATCTTCTCCGAGATAAGGGGGGTATCCCTAAGTAGGATTTCTAAGGCAATTGAGTGAATGGTAATGAGGGGGTGTGCTCCATCTAAGTGTTGTACCATGTAAACAAAAAATGTTCATTGTAGCTAAACTCCCCAATGATACCAGCATGACGAAAAAATATAAGCTCTACCTAGGCTTGAACCCATGTTGCGCCACTGTCAAGGGTCTAATACATCATCCAACCTTATAAAGAGAATTACTTTCTCAAGCAAGATCTCAGCCCAAGAATTATTAGATGAGGAAACTTATTCTAGTGTTAAATGTCAAGAATATTCTCATGAAATTACTGCTTTTCTGCCACTAACTTAACCTACAACATCGTTGCAAAAGAAATTAATATCCAATGTGCTAGCAATTTCTATTCTTACAAAGATGAATGGACCTCCTGCCCTAGCCACAGTGATCTCAAAAGATAAACT
This sequence comes from Pinus albicaulis, assembly GCA_034641835.2. Classification (NCBI taxonomy): domain Eukaryota; kingdom Viridiplantae; phylum Streptophyta; class Pinopsida; order Pinales; family Pinaceae; genus Pinus; species Pinus albicaulis. Next base: position 805,984 of record JAXQQM020072486.1, on the reverse strand, counting down.
TTAATGGAGTTATGATTATAGCACAAGAATTGGTACATATCACTAAACACTAGCCATCTTGATCTGTAAGCTATTAGGAGAGAATGAGAGCTCTATTCTGATGGATGTCACGGCCTCCATTAGAGTTAACATTTGTTATAAATGTTCAACATATGAACCTTCCTACAGTTTGACAACCTTGTTATGAAATGATTTATGTAATTGTGTTTTAGATCTATAGATTAGATTTTGTTTGACCATGATATGCCATGTTACAACTATTATTTTTCCATATTGTTTTTTACAGAGTTGCTCTTTGATTTATCAATTATTTTCATTAACTGTCTTTTATCTGGTGCTTATAGTGGTCATATTATTTATCAAAAGGTTTCCCTTTTTTTCAGTGACAATTTTGTTTGGTGTCTTCTACAACAAATTCTAGCATCCACAAAGTGTAAAGTCCCAAGCATATTCTTGTGTAATGTAGCAAGGCTACGCACTGTCACCTCAATAACTCTTCCTCTTACATTTGGCTGGCCCTTCTTCGAGATAAGGGGGGTATCCCTAAGTAGGATTTCTAAGGCAATTGAGTGAATGGTAATGAGGGGGTGTGCTCCATCTAAGTGTTTTACCATGTAAATTAAAAATGTTTATTGTAGCTAAAATCCCCAATGATACCAACATGACAACAAAATATAAGCTCTACCTAAACTTGAAACCATGTTGCACCACTGTCAAGGGTCTAATACATCATCTAAACTTATAAAGAGAATTACTTTCTCAAGCAAGATCTCAGCCCAAGAATTACTGGATGAGGAAACTTATTCTAGTGTTAAATTTTAAGAATATTCTCATGAAATTACTGCTCTTCTGCCACTAACTTAACCTCCAACATCGTTGCACAAGAAATTAATGTCCAATGTGTTAGAAGTTTCTATTCTTACAAAGATGAATGGACCTCCTGCCCTAGCCACAGTGATCTCAAAAGATAAACTTTAATGGAGTTATGATTATAGCACAAGACTTGATACAGATCACTAAACACTAGCCATCTTGATGCGTAAGCTATTAGGAGAGAATGAGAGCTCTATTTTGATGGATGTCACGGCCTCCTTTAGAGTTAACATCTGTTATAAATGTTCAACATATGAGACTTCCTACAGTTTTACAACCTTGTTATGAAATGATTTATGTAATTGTGTTTCAGATCTATAGATTAGATTTTGTTTGACCATGATATTCCATGTTACAGCTATTATTTTTCCATATTGTTTTTGACAGAGTTTCTCTTTGATTTATCAATTATTTTCATTAACAGTCTTTTATCTAGTGCTTATAGTGGTCATATTATTTATCAAAAGGTTTCCCTTTTCTTCAGTGACAATTTTTTTTTTGGTGCCTGCCACAACAAATTCTAGCATCCACAAAGTGTAAAGTCCCAAGCATATTCTTGTGTAACATAGCAAGGCTACCCACCATCACCTTAGTAGCTCTTCCTCTTACATTTGGCTGGCTCTTCTCCAAGATAAGGTGGGTATCCCTAAGTAGGATTGCTAAGGCAATTGAGTGAATGCTAATTAGGGGGTGTGCTCCATCTAAGTGGTGTACCATGTAAACAAAAAATGTTCATCGAAGCTAAACTCCCCAAATATTCCAACATGACAACAAAATATAAGCTCTACCTAGGCTTGAACCCATGTTGCACCACTGTCAAGTGTCTAATACATCATCCAACATTGTAAAGAGAATTACTTTCTCAAGCAAGTTCTCAGCCCAAGAATTATTAGATGAGGAAAATTATTCTAGTGTTAAATGTCAAGAATATTCTCATGAAATTACTGTTCTTTTTCCACTAAATTAACCTCCAACATCGTTGCACAAGAAATTAATGTCCAATGTGCTAGCAGTTTCTATTCTTACAAAGATGAATGGACCTCCTGCCCTAGCCACAGTGATCTCAAAAGATAAACTTTGATGGAGTTATGATTATAGCACAAGACTTGATACAGATCACTAAACACTAGCCATCTTTATGCGTAAGCTATTAGGAGAGAATGAGAGCTCTATTCTGCTAGATGTCACAGCCTCCTTTAGAGTTAACATCTATTATAAATTTTCAACATCTGAATGTTCCTATAGTTTGACAACCTTGTTATGAAATGATTTATGTAATTGTGTTTCAGATCTATATATTAGATTTTGTTTGACCATGATATGCCATGTTACAACTATTATTTTTCCATATTTTTTTTGACAGAGTCGCTCTTTGATTTATCAATTATTTTCTTTAACAATCTTTTATCTAGTGCTTATAGTGGTCATATTATTTATCAAAAGGTTTCCCTTTTTTTCAACGACAATTTTTTTTTGGTGTCTGCTACAACAAAGTCTAGCATCCACAAAGTGTAAAGTCACAAGCATATTCTTGTGTAATGTACCAAGGCTACCCACTGTCACCTCAGTAGCTCTTCCTCTTACATTTGGCTGGCTCTTCTCCGAGATAAGGGGTGTATCCCTAAGTAGGATTTCTAAGGAAATTGAGTGAATGCTAATGAAGGGGTGTGCTCCATCTAAGTGTTGTACTATTTAAACAAAAAATGTTCATTGTATCTAAACTCCCCAATGGTACCAACATGACAACAAAATATAAGCTCTACCTAAGCTTGACCCATGTTGCACCACTGTCAAGGGTCTAATACATCATCCAACCTTATAAAGAGAATTACTTTCTCAAGCAAGATCTCAACCCAAGAATTATTAGATGAGGAAACTTATTCTAGTGTTAAATGTCAAAGAATATTCTCATGAAATTACTGCTCTTCTGCCACTAACTTAACCTCCAACATCGTTGCACAAGAAATTAATGTCCAATGTGCTAGCAGTTTCTATTCTTACAAAGATGAATGGACCTCTTGCCCTAGCCACAATGATCTCAAAAGATAAACTTTAATGGAGTTATGATTATAGAACAAGACTTGATACAGATCACTATACACTAGCCATCTTGATGCGTAAGCTATTAGGAGAGAATGAGAGCTCTATTCTGCTAGATGTCACGACCTCCTTTAGAGTTAACATTTGTTATAAATGTTCAACATCTGAACCTTCCTATAGTTTGACAACCTTGTTATGAAATGATTTATGTAATTGTGTTTCAGAACTATAGATTAGATTTTGTTTGACCATGATATGCCATGTTACAACTATTATTTTTCCATATTTTTTTTGACAGAGTTGCTCTTTGATTTATCAATTATTTCATTAACAATATTTTATCTGGTGCTTATAGTGGTCATATTATTTATCAAAAGGTTTCCCTTTTTTTCAGTGACAATTTTTTTTTGGTGTCTGCTACAACAAATTCTAGCATCCACAAAGTGTAAAGTCCCAAGCATATTCTTGTGTAACGTAGCAATACTACCCACTGTCATCTCATATCTCTTCCTCTTACATTTGGTTGGCTCTTCTTCGAGATAAGGGGGGTATCCCTAAGTAGGATTGCTAAGGCAATTGAGTGAATGCTAATGCGGGGGTGTGATCCATCTAAGTGTTGTACCATGTAAACAAAAAATGTTCATTGTAGCTAAACTCCCCAATGATACCAACATGACAAAAAAATATAAGCTCTACCTAGGCTTGAACCCATGTTGCACCACTGTCAAGGGTCTAATACATCATCCAACCTTATAAAGAGAATTACTTTCTCAAGCAAGATCTCAACCCAAGAATTATTAGATGAGGAAACTTATTCTAGTGTTAAATGTCAAGAATATTCTCATGAAATTACTACTCTTCTGCCACTAACTTAACCTCCAACATCGTTGCACAAGAAATTAATGTCCAATGTGCTAGCAGTTTCTGTTCTTACAAATATGAATGGACCTCCTTCCCTAGCCATAGTGATCTCAAAAGATAAACTTTAATGGAGTTATGATTATACCATAAGACTTGATACAGATCACAAAACACTAGCCATATTGATGAGTTAGATATTAGAAGAGAATGAGAGCTCTATTTTGTTGGATGTGACGGCATCCTTTAGAGTTAACATTTGTTATAAATGTTCAACATCTGAACCTTCCTATAGTTTGACAACCTTGTTATGAAATGATTTATGTAATTCTGTTTCAATTCTATATATTAGATTTTGTTTGACCATGATATGCCATGTTACAACTATTATTTTTCCATGTTGTTTTTGACAGAGTTTCTCTTTGATTTATAAATTATTTTCATTAACAGTATTTTATCTGGCGCTTATAGCGATCATATTATTTATCAAAAGGTTTCCCTTTTCTTCAGTGACAATTTTTTTTGTTGTCTGCTACAAAAAATTCTAGCATCCACAAAGTGTAAAGTTCCAATAATATTCTTGTCTAACATAGCAAGGCTATCCACTGTCACCTCAGTAGCTCTTCCTCTTACATTTGGCTAGCTCTTCTCTGAGATAAGTGGGGTATCCCTAAGAAGGATTTCTAAGGCAATTGAGTGAATGCTAATGAGGGGGTGTGCTCCATCTAAGTGTTGTACCATGTAAACAAAAAATGTTCATTGTAGCTAAACTCCCCATTGATACCAACATGACAACAAAATATAAGCTCTACCTAGGCTTGAACCCATGTTGCACCACTGTCAAGGGTCTAATACATCATCCAACCTTATAAAAAGAATTACTTTTTCAAGCAAGATCTTAGCCCAAGAATTATTAGATGAGGAAACTTATTCTAGTGTTAAATGTCAAGAATATTCTCATGAAATTACTGCTCTTCTACCACTAACTTAACCTCCAACATCATTGCACAAGAAATTAATGTCCAATGTGCTAGCAGTTTCTATTCTTACAAATATGAATGGACCTCCTGCCCTAGCCACAATGATCTCAAAAGATAGTGCAGCAAATTGGAGTGGTTACTTGTCCTAAAAGGAGATTCTCTTTCTGCTCTAGGCCACAGAGAAGGATTTACTTCTACAGCAACTTGGAAAAGTCTTCCTTGAGGCCTAGTTTAGGCCACATCCATCCTAACATACAATACAGTTAAGATCAAATATATTTTGGTGTAATCATTTGGTTAATCGTACACAATACAACCAGTATCTATTAAGGGCATTGTGTTTTTAACATACTCTCTGTCATTTTGGTGACCATGGTTTTGGAGGTACAAAGGCTACAAAGATTTCCCCAAGGATTTCCTTTTGTAGCTAAAAAGGCCGTGGAAAGACTTTTACATATGTTTTGATGAAGCATTCAGATGTGCACAAGGAGGGACTATATGTTTATGAAGCATGTGGCTCGAAATTTCTAGACAGCTCCAAGACAACAAATTTTCACAAGTTTTTCTTCAAGGATCAAAGAAATACAAACGACCAGCTTATGAGTACTTTTAACTCAACAGTTGAATTCTAACAAGGTTTTTTCAACCCGAAACAGGTGGATCTGCTTATGAGTACTTTGCTAGCTCTCGAAACATAGAAAAAAACCTTTGTTACATTAAAAGCTTATATAATGTTTGTTACAAAAATGAATTTATGGATGTTGCATCAGCAGTTGCAACAAGTAGTGTCTTTAAATTCATAATTCCTGATGTACCTTTTATTGTCTAGTAATCAAATATAAGACACATTTTACCCAAGGGAAAAAAGGGGGAAAAGGTGACCATTATAAGAACCAGTCACTAGAGAGGCCTCAAATCTTGAACACTAGAAACAGGAAAGTCAAATTTTAAATAAAAACAAAGAGAATTTAATCTAAGCAGCTACAACAGGGACTCGCATCCGTGATTTATCAAGTTATAGAAAAACTTATAAATCTTTAAGTGAAACTAAGCATAGACAACTGTGGCATTTCAATGAGTCCTAACTATTCTCCTTTGTCCTCCATTTTACTTCGAACTTAAGTTTATGCATTAAAAAATCTTGGCATGTGACTTACCAAATCACTGTAGCACCCTTTTTGGTATAACTATTACAAGTTGCCCAACTGAATCATACCAATGTTGGAAATCCAAATACTGGATGTTTATTTTCTTCCAGGCAGGCTTTTATTTTAGGATCTGTATAGAGAAATGGCTTAGAGAAATAGATATAAGACTTGAGGGCATAAGAGGCAGAATAAATAATCACTAGTAACAATTGAAATTGATGGTAGGGAAAGCAAATGCAAAAGAGAATATACCCCCTGGATATCTTGAGCCAAAGTATACCACAATTTCTTCACTAGCTCCCGCAATACAATATAAGCAGATTCCATGATAAAAGCTGTAATTATATAGAAAAAATTCCCAACCCCGAGAGCAAAAAAATTGGCGCCAAATAACCAGCACATCCAGTTTGGGTAAGAACAGCTAGTTTTCCTCTGTTCTTGGGCTTTCATACAATGTCAAGTTCGACTTTGGGGAATTCAGCATGCCCTCAAAACCTCAACCTTGTCTTCCTGAACAGTCGAACAACGAGTTTTCTTGGGCTTTCTTACGGTGTCAAGTTCGACTTTGGGCTTTCATATGGTGTCAAGTTCAACTTTGGAGACTTCATCATGCCCTCAAAACATCAACCTTGTCTTCCTGAACAGTCGAATAGCGAGTACCTCAACCTTGTCTTCTTGTACCTCAACCTCATCTTCCTGAAAAGTTGAAGAGCGAGTACCTCAAACTCGTCTTCGTCTTCCTAAACAGTCGAACAAGGGCTTCGAACAAGGGCTTTCTTACACTTTGGGCTTTTATTTGCTTTAATGAAATCGAACAGGGGCTTCAAACACTTCAAGCTTTTATTTGTTTTAATGAAATCAAACAGGGGCTTCGAACACTTCAAGCTTTTATTTGTTTTAATGAAATCGAACAGGGGCTTCGAACACTTCAAGCTTTTATTTGTTTTAATGAAATCGAATAGGGGCTTCAAATAGGGGCTTCGAATTTTTTTTAATGAAATCAACCAATGCCATCAAACTTTTACAAAATCTTATGTGGCATGGCATCAAACTTTTACAAAATATTGAAACAATTTTTTTTTAATAATTGAAATATTAATATTTATTATTTTAATTATTAATTAAATATAAAATTACAATATATTTAAAATTTAATTTTATATAATATAATTGAAACAAATAAAATATAAATATTGATAATTAATATTTTAATAAATTTAATAAAATATAAATATTTTAATCCCATTGACCTACTTTTCTACTTATTTGTGGACATTTATTAAGATTAAATTATCTATATTATCATATCTCAAGAACAATTAAACAATGCTAGCAGCATTTCCCTAACTCTCTAGTATGAAAGATCAAACAAATAGCATAACCCTGCACACCTAACAAGCTCTAACCAACAACATAACTCTGCTATTGATATCATGATCTTCAAATCCCAAGGACAATGAAAGCATATATACTCTCATAGGTTACTTTTAACATGCCCCTTCAAAGCAAGGTCTCATGGGGAACCAAGGCCTAGACCCTAGGTGTTAATGACCATTTGAATCACCCCAAGGTTACATTGGGAACCAAATGCATAATCAAAAGGGACTTAAGCAAATTAAAGGCCAAGTTTTAAATATATATATATATATATATATATATATATATATATATATGTGTGTGTGTGTGTGTGTGTGTGTGTGTGTGTGTGTGTGTGTGTGTGTGTGTGTGTGTGTGTGACTCACTTTTGTCCCATCACCTAACATGCCCCACTCATCCCATGCCTTATGTTTCTCAGCTAGTATCAGACATAATCATAATCATCACCATTGCATTACAAATAACTACATCACATTTACCATCTTTTTTGCAAGGGATCCCAGCTACGCTAGTGTTCACTGAATTTTTTCTGTGGGATACTAGTTGAAATTTTGAACCACACACAAGTAACAGCGCAGAAAACCAGGAACATGCAAAGGGATGGAACCAAGAAAGGCTTCCTTTCTTTATAGAGGGTGGTAATTCCTCTCTTCTTTATAGAGGTTGATGAGAATAATTTCACAATGGAGATTTGGCTTACTCAAGCCAACCTGAGGAGACCATAGTTTGAACTAGGCAAGTTAAGCTCTAAAATCACAGAGGTGATGTGCCTACTAACCATGTGAGAAAACTTCATTGTCTCACGAATCTATGCCATCTAACTCCAAGGAAAAGGAGTCCACCTAGGATTCACACCACCAAGAACCCAAATAGGCTAGAATAAACAAGCAATGCTCTTAGTGGTACTGAGTCTGGAGAGGCCATCCAAAGTCTCTTGTATAGAGAGAATCGACTCTTGAACAGATAAATCTAGGTCTCTATAATCATACCGATGTGAGAAAGTCACAACAGAATCTCTTGATTCCCAAAACAAACAACAGAACCTACCTCAAAAAAGTGATCGTTAAACTTGATCTCATAGAGATGGAATAATTGTGATCTTGTCAACCCTAGGATGCAATGAATCATCTTAATCGATAGTTGTTAGGAGTAAAACCCACAATTAGTCAAGCGTGATATGAAGACCATGAACCCAATGACATCTTATGTAATGAAGATGGACAATGGGATTGTTGAAAAGTGTAGCGAGAGAATGTATTCTTTGGTGTGTGCCTTAGCCAAAAAGACCATGATTTGTCTTCCTTTGCCCATGGACAAGTTCGTGGAGATGGTGAATTCATGTGTAGTGTTGGGGGATCAGTTACATGGACCTTCTTCATTTTGACTACAAGTTCAAGAGGTAGTTATAAATTTAGAAGAGGACGAGTTGGGAGCTTCAATCCTTGATTGAAGCAAGGACGAGTTAGAGAACCAATTAGACTTTGTTAACTATTCAATAAAAACACATGTTCTAAATTTGTAACTTGCCAATTTTAGCATGGATCGAATCAATAAAGGAGGACAAAGGCACAAAGTTTCATAGTTGTTTTGTGCACAAAGGATTGTGACAAGACACAGCTCACGAGATTGTGAGTGAGAGCACAAAATTGTGTGAGACATATTTGTTGTGAGTGCGTATGTTGGAGGAGCCAATACACAACATTGAAGAGAGTTTTTCTTGTGGCAGAATTGTGGTAGGAAATAGGGAAATTATGCACTAGGAAATAGGAGTCAAGCCCTAAAGAATAGGGATTCCTCTACACTAGGAACTATGAAACTTGTGCACAAGGAAATAGGGACTATCTGAGTGCAAGAAAGTAGGAGCAAGGGTATGTGTGTTTGCAAGGTCAGACCAGCTAGGACAACATGAGGACAAGATTGTTTTCAGGGTGATAATTTGAAGAGCAAAGCTGAGTAGTTCCTTGGATAGCAATATGTCGGTCCTAGGGCTAAGGTCAAATCAAAGTTTAGAAGGTGTTGGAAATGTTGTCATTGATGGCAAAGGAGATGGAAAAGGAGGATCACCTAGCAACAAGGCAAAGAGAGCAGCATAGAAGCAGAGAGATAGAAAAAGAGGCAACAAGATGTAGAGAGGGTCGAGCAACAGCAAAAAGAAGCAAGGCAACAAAAAGAAGCATCCTAGGTTGCAGAGAATACAAAGGATGCAGAGACAGAGAATACAAAGAGTACAGTGAAACAGTCATACACAGAGACAGAGAATACAGAGACAGAGATAGAGAATACAGAGAATATAATGGAAGTGTTTATATGCAATGGTGATAGGCGGAAGCTAAAAAGAAATGTATCTGAGGCAGAGCCGTTATAAATCAAATGTGAAATGAAAACTTAGATAGAGGAAGCTAGGTTATATATGGATGAATATTCATATGTGGTGGCGTTAATAATGTGAGAAGGGTTAAACAGGACCGATGAGTTGGTTTTAATAGAGAAAATGCGTGTGTATTATACGCGTTTATCTTAATTCAAGTCTTGAAAGTGTCATGGTAAAATGCTGAGGAAATAGCGGTTAACATATAAAAAGTGCGAAGTCAAAGGCGGAGGCGGAACTGAGAGTGAAATGGAACCTTGAATCAATAGTGAAGGTGGGTTTGGAATGAAAAACTAGTTGTATCGCGTGGATAAGTAAGCGGTAAGTAGAGTTTATGAAGATAACGCGATATAAGTCTTCACTCGCCACGTGTCCTAGGGTGGTATTTGAATACCATTTACATCGTGTAATTTTCATGTGTTAACCCTCGGCCCAAAGAAAAACACGATATCAACGGTGTCCGTCTGATTTCCAATGCTGGAAGATCTACGGTAATCACACTTGCGCGATGTACGAAGGTTAATTGAGGAAAAATCACTATGGGTCTGAGTCAAACATATGTTGAAAATTGAAACATAAACCAAAGTTTAAAGCCAAATGTTGTTTATAGTTGGGTTTGTGTTAAACCAAGGGTGAAGATTTATCAGAGGTAAGGTAACATACTGTGGTCCAAAGTTTCAATTTAATTATAAGTGTTAGTGAAAGCGGAGATTATAAAAAGGAAAGAACCCAATATTAAAAGCATGATGGATCATACTTTGAACCAAGGATGAAGGGTTAATATAAGGTGAAATGTTTCGTGAACATTTAAATAGAGGCCATATACATACCTGAGTTATATACTAGCACTTATACATGGGTTCATTGTAATATTCAAATATTAATTTGAATAAGTATAGTATGGGTTATGCATTGGGTTGTAAAGTAAAATATGGATCAAGTTTTAATGACATGTTGTGGGGCCTGAAAGGATTAACCATTGAATCAAATGTCATATATATGACTATTATTAACATCGATATTATTCAACGCTTGGGTTTTAATCCAAAAGCCAAGGACTTACAGAATTGAATGTCCCGTGAAGGTCATATCATTTGGGGTTTGTATGGTTTTCATAAACCTTAAGAGAAAGGGTATATAAAGGAATGGCTTCCGCATATTGTCAAAGCTGTCTACATTCAATAAAATGATCTTTTATCAAAGGTTAAGCCCGAATTGATTCCAAATGTGTAAATAGAATGGATAGAAGAGTTTATTAACCATGTGGGACCCTTTGTTCATCGCACCGATCTATTCGAGGATGTGATTGCGATAAAGAAGCAGACCCGATATGTTATGAATGGTGATTCTTATGTGTTTGATTTCTGGCTTAAAGGGCATCAAAGTGGGCCATCGCATCGGAATAAAACAGAATAGCAGAACATGCAAATTAAGTTTGCGATTGAAGGACAACCGTTCGATTTGAGGAAGGATGGACGGCGAATAGGTGAGTCGCTTGACTACATGGTGGGGCCTTTGCTAATCGCATCGATGGAAATCAAATGACCAAGTCACAAGAGAATTATGAATGTTGCGATTGCGATTGAAAATAAATGAGGCAGAGTATAGCTGGTATGTGGGCTCCATACAAAAGAAAAGATTAATATATGTTTGCTCCGAGTTTTTAAACCAAAGCTGAAGAGTTAAAAGAAAGCAAAGCGGCAAATATATTTGTGAAAAAATATATACATATTTACAACTGTGAACAGCGAATCATCGCATAGGAGTGAAAGCAGAGCATCGGAACATACAACTGGAAGTTGCGATTGCGATTAATCGCAATCGAAAGTATTCAAGAGGTGATCATCGCATTGGAGAATAGAGCGAGTTCGGCGAGTGGGCCTGAAAGGGCATTTTATGTATTAAAAGGATCTATTATTATTATATCTCTAGAATTAATTTACATTATATAAAAAGGTAGTTAAATATATACAGGAGTTACGCAACTATAGTGAACGACAGAGCATACAGAGAGGAAAAAGACAGAGATAGCTACAGAAAAGACAAACATGCAGTGATCCAAAAGGCTGAATGGGTTGATTTGAAATCCATATTGTAACCTAATGTAAATATTTAATTGGTTTTACATTGTTTGTGATGCATTGGCAAGTCTCCAGAGGAGAACAAAAATCCCACTGTAATATTGAAATTTGTACATACTATTATATTTTTTAATGAGTTGGACAAAGGAATGAGAAGGCAGAAGCCGAATAGTCATGGTTGTTCACTCCAAATTCTTTGTAGAATACAAACAGTCAAGAGGGGAACTCTATAAATGATATCTCATAGATATACATAGAGAGGTTAGAGAATGAAGAATTGATGCAGAGAAGACAAGAAGGAGGAGGAGCAGAAAGAGATGCTGTGAAAAATAAGAGATGATATAAGATAGATGAGAAAGCTAGAGAACAACAGTGAAGAAGGTAGAGAACGGAGTTGATATCCAAGGTAAATCAGCAAGTGCTTTTTCTTTTGAAAGAGTGAGGAAGTTGGAGCTTCCCTATCAAGTTGTAGCTTGATATATGTCAGTTGTAGCTGACTGAGGTAGGAGCCTCCTGTAGGTTGGTGCTTGCAGAAAATAGATGGGAGTTGGTGCTTCCACATCAAGTTGTAGCTTGATAAAATGTCAGTTGTAGCTGACTGAGGTTGCAGCCTCCTGTAGGTTGGTGCCTACTGAAAATTGATGGGAGTTGGAGCTTTTTTGCAAGTTGTAGCTTGCAGAATTGAGGTTGGAGCCTCCTGTAGGTTGGTGCCTACAGAAAATTAGTGGTGAGAGGGAGTTGGAGCTTGCCTTTGCATCACAACAATAATAAGATGTGGTTTTCTACCTTTATGGGTTTCCACTTATATCTGTTGTATTTGTGTGTGATGTTTATGTGTTGATATGGTTTATTCAATCTTCTTAATACTTGTTGCCCTCATATTATTCTGCTCTCACATTATCTAAATACTTGCTGCTCACATATTAAGACTGTTCACATATAAAGTTGGTCATGAAATTAAGTTGTAAATAATCTTAATGAAAAGTTTTAAAAGTTCATGAATGTGTTAAACTGATTCACCCCCCCCCCCCTCTCAGTTTAACTAAGGGTTCAACAATTGGTATCAGAGCAGGTTCCTTTTGTATTAGTTTAACAACTGAAAGGAGATCCTAGGTCCCCAGGATGGCTAGTCAAGAAGGATGCTCAACTAACAAAGCCCCTTTCTTCACCGGTGCAAATTATGCCTTCTGGAAAATCAGAATGAGAGCATACATAATGTCTCTAGGAATAGAAGTTTGGGCTGTTGTGGAATTTGGATATGCCCCAAAGTCGACTGACTCAGAGAAAGAAGCAAAACAAGATTTTGTATCTAATGCAAAGGCCATGAATGCAATCTTAAATGGACTGTGTGAGGCAAAATTTATGAAATTAATGCACAGCAAGACTGCCAAAGATATGTGGGCTACTCTAGAGAACATCCATGAAGGAAAAAAAAAGGTGAAGACAACCAAACTTCAAGTATATAGAGCTCAGTTTGAAAATTTAAAAATGAATGATGATGAAGACATTGCCAGCTTCTTCTTAAGGGTTGCAGAAATTTTTAATAATATGAAAGCTCTTGGAGAAACCATACAAGAATGTGTAATTGTTCAAAAGATTCTAAGATCTTTACCATCCATCTTTAACCCCAAGGTTTCTTCCATAGAAGAAATAGCTGATTGGGAAATGTTGACCATGAAGCAACTACTTGGAAACCTAATAGCCTATGATATGAGACTGCCACAGAGGAAGTCAAATGTAAGGGAGGCGGCCTTTAATACAGAGAAGAAGAAAGAAGAAAAGGAAGAGATATGCTCTTGCTCTGATGAAGAAGAGGCCAAATTTGTCAGGAAATTGGATAGAGGCTCAGGTAAATATAAAGGTAAACTTCCATTTAAATGCTTTAACTGTGGAAGAGTTGGACACTATGCTGCTAAGTGTCCTCATAAAAAAACAAAGAATCAGAGTCAAGAATTAGAGAAAACCATATCTAAGAAAGGGAAGAGATTCAATAGAAAGTCTTTATATGCTCAAAAAGACAGCAGTGCATCTAAAGACTCAGATGAACCCTCAAGTGAAGAAGGAACCTCTGAATTTCTATTGATGGCTATAGAAGAGCTTGAAGGATTCCTTCTAGAAGATGAAGAAGAAGGTGAAGTTGATCTTGAGGGGGAGCTAAGAAGTGCCCTGGAAGAAATTGACAGACTCAAACTGAAGTGCAGAAAACAGAAAGACATTCTCCTCAAATATGTAAGAGAAGAACAAAATTCAGAAGTCCTCATTTAGTTGAAAGTAGATCTTGAAGAATCCAAGAAGGTAGAAGACATTTTACTTAAGCAAATTAAGGATAAAATTCAGGAACAAGAGAAATTGGAAGAAGAAGTAGTATGCTTGAGGAAGAAATTAAAAAACGCCCAAAGGAAAGTGTCAATAAATTATTCTCAAATGACAAGCTCTGGTAAGTTGAATGAAATTCTAGATGCTCAAAGATCTCCTATGATAAAAACTGGGATAGGCTATGAAGGAGAATCAAGTAAAGGCAAAGAAAAGAAAAATAAAAATATCATTTTTTGTAAAAGAAGATAAGGATGATAAAGCAGCTTAGATGATTCCTATAGAAGAAGAAACCTGCAATGAAGTAGACAGAAACCAGAAGGAACCTCCAATAAAAAAGAATGAAATAAATAAACAGTCAACAAAAAAAGGCTCATATACTCCAGAGTATGTCAAATTTGGAATCCATCAAAGAGATTCTTCCTTCCTATGAAAAATGCCACCTGTTATGCCTGCCACAAGTTGGGACACATTGTTGCATACTGTCATACAAGGAGAATTAATTCAAACCAACAAAGGATGCAAACAGTGAAAATATTATCTCAAGAAAACAAATGAAGAAGACAACCTTTCATCAAGTATGCAAATTGTTTTTATGGATACTGTTTTTACTGTAAGAAATTTGGCCATAAAATCATAGAATGCAGAAAATATGGACAAAGACTGATGTTCAAAACCTCAATGAGGTTTATGAATCATGGAGAGTTTACTCATACTCATAATTCTGCTAAAGATATGATCAAATGTTGTGTATGCAATAAAAGTGGACATATGTCTTCAAAATGTCCTCTCAGAGAATGTGGTCCATCATCTTAGAAAAGGTACCAAACAAAAGGATGCTTGCAGTGGAAAAAGAAGGTAAATAAATGTGACCTGGCTCTAATAGCTCAAGATCTAAAAATCCAATGGTATTTAGATAGTGGATGCTCAAAGCATATGACTGGAGATAGAAGCAAGTTTATAACCTTTGATGATAAGAAATCTGGAAATGTTACATTTGGCAATGATAAAGTAGGGAAAATCAAAGGAAAAGGTTCAGTCAGTCTGGATAATGGCAGAGGAAAGGCCCAAGATGTACTATTTGTGGATGGGCTGAAAGCAAATCTGTTGAGTGTCAGTCAAATGTGTGATAAAGGCTGTGAAGTTCTTTTTAGAGCTCAAGACTATGAAGTAATATCAAGCACCACAGGAAAGACCCTAATCAAAGGTGTTTGAATAGAAAGTAATGTCTACATAGTGAAAGAAGAGAATGAAGCATGCCACCTTAGCAAACTTGAGGAGTCATGGTTGTGGCATAGAAGATTGGGACACCTTAACTTCGACCATATCATCATTTTGAGCAAGAAGAAAGAAGTCAGAGATATGCCAGAAATAAAGAAGCCTTCAAATACCATATGTAAATTTTTCCAATTGGGAAAACAGACCCACACATACTTTAAGACCAAAGATGAGCTATCAACAAGTAGGCCACTTCAGCTTGTACACATGGACCTGTGTGGACCTTCAAGAACTAAAACACCAAGTGGATAATCCTATTTCGTGTTGATAATAGATGATTTTTCTAGAATGACATGGGTTGCATTTCTCAAATATAAATTAGAAGCACTTGATAAATTCAAGATATTCAAGGCATTAGCAGAAAATCAAACACGATGCAAGCTAAAGTGCATCAGATCAGACAGAGGAGGTGAGTTCACAGAATATGATTTTCCAGACCTATGCAATGAGCATGGGATAAAACAACAGTTTATAATTCCAGGTACACCTCAACAGAATGGAGTGGTAGAGAGACAAAACAGGTCTGTACAATAGATTTCTAGAGCTATGATGCAAGAAAATAACATTCCCCAAACCTTCTGGGTAGAAGCAGTACACACAGCTGTGCATATTCTAAACAAATCTCATTTAGGACCAAACAGTGACAAGACTCCTTGTGAACTATGGCATGGTAAACCAACATCAATCAAGCACTTTAGAGTCTTCGGAAGCAAGTGTTTCATAAAAAATAATGATGAAAATCTGGGAAAGTTTGATGCAAGAGAAGATGAAGGAATAATTTTAGGACATGCATCCAAGAGTAAAGGTTACAGGTGCTACAACAAAACACCTCACAAAATTGTGGAAAGCATTGATGTAAGATTTGATGAAGAACTACCAAACAAGACAAGAAGTACAGGTTGCAGCAATCCTCCAGAAGATCATGAAGAAGAGAACCAAATTGATGATGAAATAAGTAAGACAACAGAAGATATTGAACTGAACTCAAAAGGCCCCTCAAGATACACTCAAAAGAACCATCCAAAAGATCGAATCATTGGGGACAAGAGTGTAGGAGTCCAGACAAGAAGACAGCTAACTGAATAGACACAAGAGGTATACCTAGCTATGTTATCACAAATAAAGCCAAAGAAGTTTGAAGAAGCCAGCAAGGACAAATATTGGGTGAATGCTATGAATGAAGAATTGGACCAAAATGTGAAAAATAATACCTGGGAATTAGTTCCAAGACACACTGAGAAAAATGTCATAGGCTCAAAATAGGTATTCAAGAATAAGATGAATGAACAAGGACATGTAATAAGAAATAAATCCAGGCTTGTATGCAAGGGATATTCACAAATTGAAGGTCTTTATTATGATGAAACATTTGCCCCTGTAGCCAGAATGGAAGCTATCAAAATGTTTTTGGCCTTTGCATGCTACCATGTCTTCAAGGTATATCAAATGGATGTGAAATATGCCTTCTTGAATGGAGATCTAGAAGAAGAATTCTACATGGAAGAACCTGAAGGATTCTCAGTAACAAATAAAGAAGACTATGTGTGCAGATTAGAGAAAACCCTATATGGGCTGAAACAAGCTCCTCGTGCATGGTATTCAAGACTGGACAAGTACTTGCAAAAGAAAGGCTTTAAGAGAGGAGGAGTAGACAGTAATTTGTACATAAAGTCCAATGAAGATGAGCTCCTGATTGTAGTAGTGTATGTAGATGACATCATGTTTGGAAGCAACAAAGATGAGTTAGAAAAAGGATTTGTTGAAGAGATGAAATCAAAGTTTGAGATGTCTATGATTGGAGAGCTCACCTTCTACTTAGGACTTCAAATTCAGAAAAAGAACACAGGTACATTCATCTCACAAGAAAAATACTTAAGAGAAATGTTGAAAAGATTCAAAATGGAAGATTGCAAACCTGTGTCAACTCCCATGATCACTGGATGAAAGCTATGTGCTCATGATGGATCTGCAGGTATAGATCAAAGACATTACAGATCCATGATAGGAAGTCTGCTATACCTGACAGCTTCTAGACTAGACATTATGTTGGCAGTAGGACTTGTGGCTAGATATCAAGCAACACCAAAACAAAATCACTTTTTAGCAGTCAAAAGAATATTAAGATATCTACAAGGAACTGCATAGTATGGGCTATGGTATCCAAAAAGCAAGAGCTTCATTTTGATAGCATATACAGATGCAGATTGGGCCATCTGTGTGGATGCAGGAAAAGCACAAGTGGAGGTGCATTCTATTTGGGAAAAAGTCTGGTGGCATGGCTAAGCAAGAAACAAACATCTATCTCTCTATCAATCGCAGAAGCAGAATACATAGCAGCAGCATCATGTTGCACAAAAGTCATGTGGATGAAACAAACCCTCCTAGACATGAAGGTAAGCATTGATGAACCTATCTCTATCAAATGTGATAATACAAGTGCAATAAGTATATCAAAAAATCCCGTACTTCATTCAAAAACTAAACACATCCCAATCAAGTACCATTTCCTCAGAAAACAAGTAGCACAGAAGGTAGTGAAGTTGGAATATTTGCCAACAAAAGAACAAATAGCAGATATATTCACAAAAACTCTTGCTAGAGAACCATTCAAATATCTGAGAGACAAACTAGGGGTAGTGTCTGCAGATTCTGCTCTCTGACATGAAGAGAAATCATCATTCCAAGGGGAGATCAGTCCATAAAGAGAGTGACAAAAGAGCCAGAGCAAGTAAGCAGGGCATGAAACAGGTCCTCAAGATCAAAGTTAAATGGACAAGATTTAAAAACATCACTAGGTAATGTGCAACCCTTTTCCATTGATGTCAAAGGGGGGTGGGGGGGGGAGAAACCAAGCAAAAGAAGATAGGCAGAGGAAGACTTGGAGGAAGAATTGGATTATTGATGGATGTGTTGCCATCAATGCCAAAGGGGGAGACTATTGGAAATGTTGTCATTGATGGCAAAGGAGATGGAAAAGGAGGATCACCTAGCAACAAGGCAAAGAGAGCAGCATAGAAGTAGAGAGATAGAAAAAGAGGCAGCAAGATGTAGAGAGGGTCGAGCAGCAGCAAAAAGAAGTAGCCCAAGTTGCAGAGAATACAGAGAATACAGAGAATACAAAGGATGCAGAGACAGAGAATACAGAGAGTACAGTGAAACAGTGAAACAGTCATACACAAAGACAGAGAATACAGAGACAGAGACAGAGAATACAGAGAATATAATGGAAGGGTTTATATGCGATGGTGAGAAGCAGAAGCTACATAGAAATCTATCCGAGGCAGAACCGTTATAAATCAAATGTGAAATGAAAACCGAGATAGAGGAAGCTAGGTTATATATGGATGAATATTCATATGTGGTGGTGTTAATAATGTGAGAAGGGTTAAACAGGACCAATTAGTTGGTTTAAATAGAGAAAAGGCGTGTGTATTATACGCGCTTATATTAATTCAAGTCTTGAAAGTGCCATGGTAAAATGCTGAGGAAATAGGGGTTAACATATAAAAAGTGCAAAGTCAAAGGCGGAGGCAGAACCGAGAGCGAAATGGAACCTTGAATCAATAGTGAAGGCGGGTTTGGAATGAAAAACTAGCTGTATCACATGGATAAGTAAGTAGTAAGTATACTTTGTGAAAATAACGCGATATAAGTCTTCACTCGCCACATGTCCTAGGGTGGTATTTGAATACCATTTACATCGCGTAATTTTCATGTGTTAACCCTCAGCCCAAAGAAAAATGCGATATCAGCAGTGTCTGTCTGATTGCCAATGATGGAAGATCTATAGTAATCACACTTGCGCGATGTACGAAGGTTAATTGAGGAAAAAGCACTGTGGGTCCGAGTCAAATGTATGTTGAAAATTGGAACATAAACCAAAGTATAAAGCCAAATGTTGTTTATAGTTGGGTTTGTGTTAAACCAAGGGCGAAGATTTATCAGAGGTAAGGTAGCATGCTGTGGTCCAAAGTTTCATTTTAATTATAAGTGTTAGTGAAAGCGGAGATTATAAAAAGGAAAGAACCCATTATTAAAAGTGCGATGGATCATACTTTGAACCAAGGAAGAAGGGTTAATATAAGGTGAAATGTTCAGTGAACATTTAAATAGAGGCCATATACATACCTAAGTTATATACCAGCACTTATACATGGTTTCATTGTAATATTTGAATATTAATTCGAATAAGTATAGTATGGGTTATGCATTGGGTTGTAAAGTAAAATATGGATCAAGGTTTAATGACATGTTGTGGGGCCCGAAAGGATTAACCATTGAATCAAATGTCATATATATGACTATTATTAACATCGATATTAGTCATCACTTGGGTTTTAATCCAAAGGCCGAGGACTTATAGAATTGAATGTCCCGTGAAGGTCATATCATTCGGGGTTTGTATGGTTTTAATAAACCATAAGAGAAAGGGTATATAAAGGAATGAATTCCGCATATTTTCAAAGCTTCTGACATTCAATAAAATGATATTTTATCAAAGGTTAAGCCTGAGTTGATTCTAAATGTGTAAATAGAATGGACAGAAGATTTTATTAACCTTGTGGGATGCTTTGTTCATCGCACCGATATTTGGAGGATGCGATTGCGATATTGTGATCACGATAATGAAGCGGACCCGATATGTTATGAATGGTGATTCTTTTGTGTTTGAGTTCCAGCTTAAAGGGCATCAAAGTGGGCCATCGCATCAGAATAAAACAGAACAACGAAACATGAAAATGAAGTTTGCAATTGAAAGACAGCGGTTCGATTTGAGGAAGGATGGATGGCGGATAGGTGAGTTGCTTGACTAAATGGTGGGGCCTTTGCTAATTGCATCGGCACAAATCAAATGACCAAGTCACAAGAGCATTATGAATGTTTTGATTGCGATTGAAAATAAATGAGGCAGAGTATAGCTGGTATGTGGGCTCCATACAAAAGAAAATATTAATATATGTTTGCTTTGAGTTTTTAAACCAAAGCTGAAGAGTTAAAAGAAAGAAAAGCTACAAACATATCTGTGAAACAATATATACATATTTACATCTATGAACAGTGAATCATCACATCAGAGTGAAAGCAGAGCATCGGAACATACAACTGGAAGTTGCGATTGCGATTAATCGCAATCAGAAGTATTCAAGAGGCGATTCATCACATTGGAGAATAGAGCACGTTTGGCGAGTGGGCCCAAAAGGGCATTTTATGTATTAAAAGGATCTATTATTATTATATCACCGAGATTCATTTACGTTATATAAAAATGCAGTTAAATATATACAGGAGTTATGCAACTACAGTGAACAGCAGAGCATATAGAGAGGAAAAAGACAAAGACAGCTACAAAAAAGACAAACACGCAGTGATCCAAAAGGCTGAATGGGTTGATTTGAAATCCATATTGTAACTGAATGTAAATATTTAATTGGTTTTACATTGTTTGTGATGCATTGGCAAGTCTCTAGAGGAGAACAAAAATCCCACTGTAATATTGAAATTTGTACATACTATTATATTTTTTAATGAGTTGGACAAAGGAATGAGAAGGTAGAAGCCGAATAGTCATGGTTGTTCACTCCAAATTCTCTGTAGAATACAAACAGTCAAGAGGGGAACTCTATAAATGATATCTCATAGATATGCATAGAGAGGTTAGAGAATGAAGAATTGAGGTACAGAAGACAAGAAGAAAGAGGAGCAGAAAGAGACGCTGTGAAAAATCAGAAATGATATAAGACAGATGAGAAATCTGGAGAACAGTAGTGAAGAAGGTACAGAACAGAGCTAATATTCAAGGTAAATTGGTAAGTTCTTTTTCTTTTAAAAGAGTGAGGAAGTTGGAGCTTCCCTATCAAGTTGTAGCTGACTGAGGTAGGAGCCTCATGTAGGTTGGTGCTTGCAGAAAATAGATGGGATTTGGTGCTTCCACATCAAGTTGTAGCTTGATAAAATGTCAATTGTAGCTGACTGAGGTTGGAGCCTCCTGTAGGTTGGTGCGTACAGAAAATTGATGGGAGTTGGAGCTTTCTTGCAAGTTGTAGCTTGCAGAATTGAGGTTGGAGCCTCCTGTAGGTTGGTGCCTATAGAAAATTAGTGGTGAGAGGGAGTTGGAGCTTGCCTTTGCATCACAACAATAATAAGATGTGGTTTTCTCCCTTTATGGGTTTCCACTTATATCTGTTGTCTCTGTGTGTGATGTTTATGTGTTGATATGGTTTATTCATTCTGCTTAATCCTTGCTGCCCTCATATTTAGTCTGCCGTCACATTATCTAAATACTTGCTGCTCACATATTAAGACTGTTCACATATAAAGTTGATCATGAAATTAATTTGTAAATAAGCTTAATGAAAAGTTTTAAAATTTCATGAATGTGTTAAACTGATTCACCCCCCCCCCCCCTCTCAGTTTAACTAAGGGTTCAACAAAAGTATCCTCAAATTCACGTGCATGGAAGAAGCAAATCACAGTAGTGTTGGAAGATAATGGGGTAGCAGAGTATGTCAAGTAGGCAATAGTGCCACCTCAAGGTCCCCAACGCTTGGCCCAACATACTAATAATGACACCAAGGCAAGAAGGATCATTCTAGAGGGGGTCAGAGATCATATTATTCCTCATCTCAATGAGAAGAAGACAGTTTATGAGATATTTAAATTTAAAGCCATCTTCAATTTGTTGCAGTCTTCCAGTGATGTCACGAAGCTTGCTCTCAAAGAGAAGCTAAGAAGTAAGCAGATGAGCAAAGATGAGCCCATCATCACATATCTTTCAAAGTTCACTTAGGTTCAAGATGAGCTAGGTGGTGTGAGCATCCTTCCACATGACCATGAACAAGAAGTATTTCAGCTACCTGAACGAGAAGGACATGCAATTTCAGATTGAGCTAGGAGATGGAGGTTCCTTCTGACAAAGTCTGACGCTGGATGCATTTTCCCATCATATGTATAGAAGAACCATTATCAATAACCCATACATTCTCATTCTTGAAAGACCCAGACAAAGCGGAAAATAAACTTCCATCCATTAATTCTAGCTTGGAAATGATCTTCTAAATGAAACCCTTGATGAATGTAGTGAGATTCCCAACAAAATTGAAACCCTTGTTTATAACCCTTGCCATAATGCCAACTAGGATGTGATATTCAGTCTCTTTCTTGCACCTTAGCTTGGATATTATGCTGGAAAAATGTTTGAACGCGTTCGGGTCGCATTCGACCCAGCCCGACCCTGATGAATGACTTTTGTGCCTTCAAACATTGTTCCGCACATCCTAAACACGGACACGCTGCACGAACCTGACTCGACCTGAACACACCTGCCCTGAACACTATTCTGCACGAGTCTTGCGGAAGGGCCCCATGCGGTCACAACCTAGCCAATTTGATACGGGCACCCTCAACCGAAATGACCCTACCCAAACACGTTTGGGCAGGTGCCCCCAACTGAAACAACCTGACTTGAACGCATTTGGGCGGGTGCCCTCAACCAAAAAGACCTGACCCGAACGGGTTTGGGCAGACGCCCTCAATCAAAATGACATGGCGAGCCTGACCAAATGAAGGCACAAGGGAGAAAATGACAAACGGGCTGCACGAACATGCCCAAGGCACTGTGCGGTCACAACTTAGAAAATTTGATATGGCCGCCCTCAAACGAAACGACCAGACCCGAATGCGTTTGGGCGGGTGCCCTCACACGGTGTGACACAGCGTGCATGACCAAACGAAGGCACAAGGGAGAAACTAGAAAACGGGCTACACAAATGTGCACAGGGCACCTGTGCGGTCACAACTTAGAAAATTTGATATGCGTGCCCTCAACCGAAACAACCCGACCCAAACGCGTTTAGACGGGCACCCTCAACCGAAATGATCCAACCCGAACGCGTTTGGGTAGGTGCCCTCAACCAAAACGACTCGACCTGAATGGGTTTGGGCGGGCGCCCTCAAACAAAACGACACGGTGTGCCCGATCGAACGAAGGCACAAGGGAGAAAATGGCAAACGGGCCACACGAACGTGCATAAGGCACCCGTGCGGTCACAACTTAGCAAATTTGATACGGCCGCCCTCAAACGAAATGACCCGACCTGAACGTGTTTGGGTGGGTGCCCTCACACGGAGCGACATGACGTGCACGATAGAACGAATACATAAGGGAGAAAAAGGAAAATGTGCCACACGAACGTGCAAAAGGCACCCGTATGGTCAGAACTTAGCAAATTTGATATGGCCACCCTCAAACAAAACGACTCGACCCGACCCGAACGTGTTTGGGCGGGCGCCATCACACGGCGTGCCCGACGGAATGAAGGCACAAGGGAGAAACTGGCAAACGGGCCGCACGAATGTGCATAGGGCACCCGTGTGATCACAACTTAGCAAGTTTGATACAGGCGCCTCAACCGAAATGACCCGGCCTAAACGTGTTAGGGTAGGCGCCCTTAACCGAAACGACCCGACCCGACCCGACCTAACCCGAACAAGGGAGCAAATGGAAAATGGGCCTCACAAACGTGCACAAGGCACCCATGTGGTCACAACTTAGAAAATTTTATACGACCGCCCTCAAACGAAACAACCCGACCCGAATGCGTTTGTGCAGGCGCCCTCACATGGTGTGACACGGTGCGCATGACAAAACGAAGGCACAAGGGAGAAAACGGCAAACGTGCGGCACGAACGTGCAAAACGCACCTGTGTGGTCACAACTTAGCAAATTTGATATGACCACCCTCAAACAAAATGACTCGACCCGACCCAAATGCATTTGGGCGGGCACTCTCACATGGCGCCTCCAACTGAATGAAGGCAGAAGGGAGAAAACGACAAACGGGCCGCACAAACGTGCACAAGGCACCCATGCAGTCACAACTTAGCAAATTTGATACGGTCACCCTCAAACGAAACGACACAACTCGAATGCGTTTGGGTGGGAGCCCTCAAACGAAACAACCCGACCCAACCCGAATGTGTTTGGGCAGGCGCCCTCAAACGAAACGACTTGACCTGACCTGAACGTGTTTGGGTGGGTGCCCTCAAACGAAACAACCCGACCCGACCTGAACGCGTTTGGGCGAGCGCCCTCAAACGAAATGACCCGACCCGACTCGAACGCGTTTGGGCGGGCGCCCTTAAATGAAACAACCCGACCCGACCCGAACGCATCTTGGCGGGCACCCTAAAACGAAACAACCTGACTCGAACACGTTTGGGTAGGCGCCCTGACACGACGCCCGAACAAATGAAGGCACAAGGGAGAAAATGGAAAATGGACCACATGAACATGAAAAAGGCACCTGGGCAGTCACAACTTAGCAAATTTGATACGGCCTTTTTGAAATGAAATTAAAAAAAAAAAAAAAAATTATTGAAGATATTTAAAAAATAAAAATAAACCAAATATTTTACTTTTTAACATCCACAATATTCCTCAACACAAAGAGCTCAACCTACAACATTTCATGTCAACCCTTAATGTATCCCACCATATAATGGTGAACTATGAGATCAAACAACCCCTATCTATGGTAAAACAAAATTTGAAGATAAAACAAAAAGTTGTTGAGTGATGCATTAATTTAAATTCATTCAACGTATTAAAACCCACATTCTCTATAGGCTTTTGAAATGCATAGTCACAATGTCTATAATTATTATTTTTTACTTAAGTACATCATTGAATGTCATGTGTTTTCTGATATGCAGTAAATTAAATGCTACCCCAAACAAAAAGTACAAATCAAATTATTTAGCTTGAGAGTTGTAATATAAACTTTATCATAGGCCTCTAAATGTTGGTATTCCGATGGTTTTGCCCTCAACGTCACCAGACTGACGGTTTCCTTAAACATCGCAATACCGAAGGTGGTCTCCTAAACGTCCCAATATTGACGGTTTGTCCTGTAACATCGGAATTCTGATGGTTTTTCATGTAACGTCAGTATTTTGATGATTTTCCTAAACATCATTGTTCCGACAATACTCCAAAAATGTCGCTAGAGTGACGGTTGTTGGTGAGATTTGAAAAATTGATAAAAACTAGGGAAATTTCCAACAATACGTCAAAAGTGTCGGAACTAAATTGTTGGAAAGTCTAACCAAATGTACTAGTGTGCCTTGCAAAATGGCCATAGCCATGATAGTGCCTACATTTAAATGGAAGCTACTCATAATCCAGCTCCTGGATATGGGTCCAGTCAACAACCATTAGTTTGATAGCTTTAGGTAGCCCAACTTCCAAATCCACCTTGAAACATATACGTGTGCATGAGTATTGATATTTTCTCACTGCTTGATCAATATACTTTCTGAGCGTATTGCCAATGGTTTGGAGAGACTTCTAGTTCCAACAATGCAGTGGGAGATGTGGGAGGCTTACCTACAATAGAATATTTGAAGGCACATATTGAGCGTGATCAAAGTTAGGGGTCCATTTATTTAAGTATAGTCCCTTAGGACCCATAAAATATGGGCCATTCCTCAAGATGAGGCTTTTGTCTTCCACATTCTCAAAAACAAAAAAAAATTATCCTTTTCCTACAAAGTGGCTTTTGATTCCTTTCGAGACTAAAGGAATCCAGTTCCTCTGCACCCAGTCTTCCACAGCTTTGGGAGAGGGCCAGAGGCTAGTAAACTGTCCAATGAGCCCTCTTTCAGCCAGGTTCAATGCATATCAAAAAGTTTCTTCGATTTGAAGGGCCACCAAAGGGATGCTATCCAGCTTCTTCACAAATATTTTCTGAGATCCAGTTAGAGGGCGCTTGTTGTTGGCTGCTATCAGTTTCTTGAATGCAAGGACTTCTAGAGGAGGAGGAAGGGGAGCCTTGGGTCCCCCTCCTGATGCCATGACAACTGGGAGGTCGCATGTAGGTTAGCTCGCTCTCGACCTGTCAGAACGCGTGCTAGCTGGTACAATAAAATCATCTAGTCATATATTTTAACCCTAGACTAAATTAGTCATTTAAATTAGTAATTTTTAGTTCGGTCACTTAAAATTGATCAAATTTAGTAGTAATTCACTTGAAATAATTATGGTGACTAACGTTTTTAGTTACCTAGTCACTAATTTCATCATCTTATACTAGTGCATCCTCTTGGAGAAATGTATGCCAGATGATTGGCAAATGGCTCCTCAGGAAGAAAGAATTCTCCAAGGCCTCCACCTAGCGTCTAGCATGGTCTCCCTAGCTTCTTAGAAAGCTATCCCTGACATAGGGGACACCATCAGGATCTTTAAACCTCCTCTAGAAGGATTCATCAAACTCAGCTTTGATGGAGCCTTGAAAGGCAATCCAGGGCAAGCAGGGGTTGGAGGGATTTTTAGAGATCATCATGACACAACAAGATTCATATATGATCACTCCTATGACTTTTCTAGCAACAATGAAGCATAATTCATAGGAGTGCACCAAGGTCTCCTCTTGGCCATCAGGTTAGGATACAGAAAGCTAGTAATTGAAGGAGACTCTCAGTTGGTTACGAACACTCTTAAAAAACTTAATCAAGGAAAAAAGTGGGGCAAACTAAGCCAAAGATGGCGTACTTCTTCACATGTGCAAGGATTGGAGGATACAAACAAGATATTTGATTATATCGTTATCACCCATGTAAGGAGGGAGGGAAATAGAGCAGTTGACCTCTTGGAAAATTGTGGTTGCGCTCACCTGAATGAACCTATTGAATTAAGCATGCCTCCTAATCTCGAGGAAGAACGATGGATCAAGCTGCAGAGCATCAAAGAGCAGGACAGGTCGGAGGGCAGAGCTCACCCATAGTTCTCAGACTCAGCTCCCCGATCGGGGTGTAACGAAGAAGATCGGCCCTCCCATCAATGTTAATGGTAGTGTCCTTGGGGTTGAATCCAACCACGTTCCACATGAATGGCAAGGGCGGCAGGCTGTACTGTCAAAATGCATCGCGAGGTGAGGTAGCAGGACAGAGGCCCATGCATGGAGCTTAAAACAAGGTGGAGGAAGGCGTGGGGGTTTTGTTATGACGAAATACTTTGGTGAAGGTGAGACAGCAGGATAAAAAACCTCCATTACACTTCCACCACGATGAAACTAAGGTATGTGCTTGGTTTCCTCTCCCTTGTTCATGACATGTTTATGCTTTATGATTTGGGATGGTCTCTATGGGAGCATAAAGTGATTAAGCTGGACCGGTATAGTCTTATGTTGGGTAAGGGAGAGCGGAACCATTATGACTCTGGTTGGGGGAATGTTGGGGTTCTTTTGGGTCTCTGCCTTTATGTCAGAGTAGGAATTGGGCATGGCCTCAAATAGCACCCGAGTGTGAGTCTGTCAGGTAAGGGATACCAACAAGATGGAATGGTGAGGGGTCGGGCAATCTTGCTAGGGTATAGAGTTAAGGAGTAGTCATGGGTTGTGTTTAGTTCAAAGTCTTTGTTGGTTTATACCACCTTGAGCTACTTGGGCTCAGTGCGCATGAGGAATGGGAGAGGTAATTCCACTTAGTCCGGAGAAATGGGCAGTGACTCCTCCTTTATCAATTTCGAGGGTGGGAGGTATGACGAGAGAGAGGACACCAGAAGGGAGGTCAGGATATTGAAGGAAGGCATGAGCTCTTTGGGTTATGGGGATAATTTATGGGGTGTGTGTGACTGTCAGGGACAAGGGGTGGCAGAAATTAAGTAGGGTATGATGGCGATGGGTCCGCAGAGGGAAGGGCAGGGGAGAAGTCCTGGGAAGAGGCCCCCATGTCACCTTTCTTCTGATAACTGGGATGCATGGACCTTTGATCATTTTAATTATATGGAATTATGCCTTTGTTTGGTTGTGTGGACAAGTCACCTACCCAGAAACCTAGTCAAATATTGTGGGATGGCATGCTCCAAGCTGAGTCCTGTAGCTCACGACCATTCCAAGGGCCCTACAGCTTGAGGACATGGCTGGAAAGATAAAGGGAAGGTGGTAGAAGTGTAGAAATTATATAACTAATATGTTATATGTCTAAGATTCTCCTGATCACACACTATATGACTTCATGCACAATACAGAATCTATTTCACCATTGATCATCACATGCGGAAATTAACACAATTGCAATGCACACATGAAACCATAAAAATTCATACACATTAACACAATGTTCTTCACGAGAAATCCTGAAGCTAAAAACCCCAACTATTTGTATATAATATATGTCATATATATCATGTAACAATCATAATACAAAGCTTATCACAAGCTCTCAGTATAATCCAATCGCTACACACTAATCAGCTCCGATCTAGCAAATCCATGCATCGATCTCTGCCACCTGCTAGCCCACCTCTAATTTGCAATCCCTGCTGAAGAATGGCTCTAAATGAACTTGAATCCACCTGGATTGCACTGCGCAATCCTCATTGGCATCTCCATCAATGTGTGGTGCAAACTCATGCAACACTATAGTCACAACTGATAGTCACACTTGCTCTTTCACCTATCTCTCCATTGGTCTCCACTAAAACTATCCATGCACTGTAATTAACTGATGTATTCTTCAGTTGATTAATGAGTTAATAATTAGTGAATTAATTAATAATTAATTCACACCACTCTCACTATTGTATCAATTAGTTAGACTAGATAAAACTAGCTCAACTGTGTCTAACTGAGTTTAATTGAACACAACTTCACCAACTACTTCTACAACTCCACCAAACTCTGTCACATGAGTTTTAACTGAAGTCTCCATGAAATAGCTCCACTTAACCCTCACGAATAGCGTAATTACTTCAGTCAGCTCCTGTGCCACATCTGTGCACTTAACTGAAGTGCTCCAAGAGAATAAGATAATGTTTACAATCCAAATATTATTAAGAGATAATAATATTCGACATATATATTTTTAGACTGGCAATCTAAAAATAGATTTCGCCCAATATGTCTAAAAATAGAAGTCCATCTATTTTTCCAACTTGACCAACCATCCACAAATAGCATCCTACAACTCATAGAATATGATCGACATGTCTAAAAATAGACATAGTCTAAAAATAGACTTTGCGCCAAAAATAGCCTACGGGCCCACTTAGTGAAGGCGACTTCTTTTCACTAAGCTCATCATCTTGTTTCAATCTCAACACTCCCTCTGAACAAGATAGGTATTATCTGCCACCCCGATCCTGCCTCTATTGTATTCGAATTTGCTCCTGGTGGGCGCCTTCGTCAAGATATCAGCATCCTGGTCCTTCGTAGGAATGTAAGAAAGTAACATGATCTTCCATTGCACACAATCTCTAATATGACGGTACTGGATGTCAATATGTTTATATCTATCATGAAATACTGGATTAACCGACAGTTTAATGAAACTCTGATTATCACAATATATCACAGTAAGATCTAAGTGTGAACCGAACAACCCGACCAGGATCTTCCTCATCCATATAGCCTCGCATGCAGCCAAACTTGCTGCCATGTACTCAGCCTCCATTGAACTGAGTGCCACGAATCTCTGTTTCCTACTGTACCAAGAAATTGCTGTAGACCCAATACTGAAAATCCCTCCAGATATGCTCTTTCTGTCCGTTGGGCTCCCTGCCCAATTTGCATCCGTGAAGCCATGCAGCCTCAACTCATCTGACTGTCTGTACCATAGTCCATATCCCGATGTGCCTCTAAGATACCTCAGAAAATGCTTCCTCACCTTCCAAAAGAGCTTGGTAGGCTTAACCATAGCTTGTAAAAGCTGGTTAACAGAATAGCAAATGTTCGGTCGTGTATTGACTAGATACATGAGCAAACCAACCAACTGTCGATAAACAGTGGCATCCACTACCTCTGCCGATGTAGCATCCTCTTTCCTCCAACCACCAGGAAGAGGAGTATTGATAGGCTTGCAACCTTGCATGTTGAACTTCTCCAGTATCTCTCGGGCATACTTGCGTTGAGACACAAATAGTCCACCCTTCCGTTTCCAAATTTCTAATCCCAGGAAATAATGAAGGAGGCCCAAGTCCTTCATCTCAAACTCCTTTGCAAGATCAACCTTTCATGAGAGTATCAACTGTTCATCACCGGTCAGTATCAAATCATCTACATAAAGTACAATGATCAACAACTTACCCTCAACCACAATCTGGTACAGGTTGGGATCCGCCTCACTCTTGGTAAAACCAAGTCCGGTGAAATAACTGTCTATCTGTGTGTACCAAGAACAAGGTGCTTGTTTCAGCCCATAAAACGCTCTCTTGAGCCTGCACACATGCGACTTGCTGTTGAATATTGTGAAACCTTCTAGCTGCTTTATGTACACCTCGTCCTCAATGACTCCGTTGAGGAACGTAGTCTTCACATCCATCTGATGAATGTGCCAACCCATCTGCATTGAGAGAGCAAGGATGCTCCGTATGGAAGAATACCTTGTGACAAGTGAAAAGGTTTCTTCATATTCGATCCCCTCAATCTGTGAGAAGCCTCGGGCAACAAATCTTGCCTTGTACTTCTCGACATTCCTATCAGCAGCTTGCTTCACTTTGTAGATGCATCTCAAACCTACCACTGATTTCCATTCCGGCCTTGGGACAATCTCCCATGCACTGTTTCTGACAATCGAATCATACTCTTCCACCATGGCATCTACCCATGCAGGGACCTCCACAACTTCCTCGAAAGAGGATGGCTCTATCATGATACACTTGCTCATCAGAGCCATGTATCCAGTATATCAGTTAAGTGACTGTCTCTATCTGTGGTGTGATGTAGATGCTCCTACAATCTTCTCTGCATCAAGATTTAGTCACTCAACTTCTGTAGTGCGCTTCCACCCTCTGATGTTTGGCGCTGCATGAGTGGTTTCTTCCACTCCATGAACCTCTTCTTATGGCTGATCCACATCCTAAGGCTCATCCTTAGGAACTAATAGTTCCTCATCTGCATGCAAGTGTAGCTCCCTCTCAAGTGAACACTTCATGGCTTTATCCTCATGAAATTTGATATCCCATTGCACAACAGTCTTCTGAATATCTAGCAAATACACACGATAGTTGTGGGGTGTTTCTGTGTACCCCACAAATATCCCAACCTCTACGGTCAGCTCCAACTTCTTCCTGGCATCCTTCGTCACATGAATGTAAACAGGTGAGCCAAAAATATTCAAATGAGAAATATCAGGCTTCTTACCAGAAAATGCCTCTTTGGGTGTACTCATGCCAAGTACTCTATGAGGACAATTGTTTTGCACATAAACCACAGTGTTGCATGCCTCAGCCCACAAGTCTATGGGAAGGCCCTAATCATGCAACATCGCCCGTGCAGCACCCACAATCATTCTGTTCTTTCGCTCCGCGACCCCATTCTGCTGTGGGTTATGAGGCTCTATGAGCTCTCTTTGAATTCCTCTGTGCTGCAAAAGTCCTTGAATTTTCCAGAGATGAATTCACCACCATTATCGCTCCTAAGAGCCTTCACCTGCTTCCCCGAATATTTCTCAACCAGTGCTATGAACTCACAGAACTTTGAGAATGTCTCGCTCTTCTTCTACATGAAGAAGATCCAACACTTATGAGAAAAGTCATCAAAAAATATCACATAATACCTGTGCTTTGCTGTCGAAGCTACTGAGAAAGGTCCACACACGTCTGTGTGAATTCTTTCAGGGATCTTCGTGGCGCGACTATCCTTCTCATGAAAGGTGGCTTTCACAAATTTTCCCAAAGTACATCCCTTGCACTGATCTGACTGCGCAAGTGTACCCTTGGGAAGCCTAGTAGAAATTTGTTGCAAAAGTTTCAAAGCACCATGGTGAAGATGGCCCAATCTCCTGTGCCATAATTCGCCCTCTTCTTGGCTCACCACTGCTTCTGCCTTGCCTGCCATTGCTGCGCAGCCATCTACTTGCAATTGATAAAGGTTCTTAACTCAAACCCCTATCCTTTGGGTTTCACCAGTTTCCTTACTGCGCAGGAAAGCCTTTCCCTCGCTAACGACAACATCATATCCCTTGTCTTCCAACATAGCCACAGAGATCATATTCTTCTTCAATCCTGGAACATGCATGACATCCTTCAATATGAATGGTTTACCAGACTCCCTCTCAAAGGAAATGGTCTTGATACCAGTCGCACTATATCTACCATCATCGCCCATCTCGATGTGCACGCCAATATCCTTCTCATCCAGATCACTGAACAAATATTTCTCTCCGGTCATATGAAAAGACGCACCACTGTCAAGAAACCACACTGATCCCATCACACTTGAAACCAAGCATGCGATCAGTGAAAAATCCAGCTCAAACTGTGAGGCTAAGGTCTCTCCTGTTGCAGATCCAGCAGCTTGCTTAATTTTCTTCTTCTGTGGACAATTAGTGGCGTAATGTCCATGTTGGTGACAGTGAAAGCACTTCACCTTGGACATGTCCTGCTTCTTGCCTTTCACACCGGATTGAGAAGGATTTTTCTTTCCCTTCCCTTTCCTTGCTTTGGCAGCCAAAGCGAAATTTTCTTCATCTTCATTCTTTGATGAAGATCCATCCATGGTACTCCGCCTTATCTCCTCCTGTACAAGATCCGACCAAAGTCGCTCCCATCCTGGCAGTTTCTCCCTACCATTGACAGAGTCCTCATAGGAATGCCAACTCTTCAGAAGCCCAAGGAGAGCCAATCTCACCAATTCCTCTTCATGTACAGTAACCCCCACACTTCCCAGCTGATCCTTGCATTGGACAAACTTTGTGAGGTACTTGGGTATACTTTCGCCCTTCTTCATTTTTATTTTCCCGAGCTTGTCTTTAAGCGCCAACTTCCTCTCGTCATTTTTTCTTTGGAACAATTCTGTCAAAGCTTTCCACATCAGGAATGGAGAAGCTTTACCGTGAAGGCTGGACACTATGTGATCCTTCACACCTTCCAACAGAATCCTTCGACATTTTTCTATCTTCTTTTGCCATGCGTCAAGTGCGGCAACATCGCTAGAAGCAGGTTTTGGAATTTCTGCATCTATGAAATCCTTCAACCCATTATCCTCCAGCACCACCTCCATCCTGTCCTTCCATGAAATATAATTTGAGCTTCCCTCAACGGCATACTCTAATCACAATCCGTTGAAAGGCATCTCAACTTCAACACCAAGAAAACACTGCTGCAAATTCGAATTCCACTAGCACAAAACTCAACAGCTTCAATAATTGCAATCTAATCCAATGATCAATATCGCTCTGATACCATGTAAAAATTATATAACTGATATGTTATATGTCTAATATTCTCTTGATCACACACTATTTTACTTCATGCATAATACATAATCTATTCCACCATTGATCATCACATGCGGAAATTAACAGAATTGCAATGCACACATGAAACCATAAAAATTCACACACATTAACACAGTGTTTTTCACGGGAAAGCCTGAAGCTAAAAACCCAAACTATCTGTATATAATATATGTCATAGAGATCATGTAACAATCATAATACAAATCTTGTCACAAGCTCTAAGTATAATCCAATCGCTACACACTAATAAGGTATGAACTGGCAAATCCATGCACCGATCTCTGCCACCTGCTAGTCTGCCTCTACTGCGCAATCCCTGCTGAAGAATGGCTCTGAATGAACTTGAATCCACATGGCTTGCACTACTCAATCCTCATTAGCATCTCCATCAATGTGTGGTGCAAAATCATGCAACACTATAGTCACAATTGATAGTCACACTTGCTCTTTCACCTCTCTCCACTGGTCTCCACTGAAACTGTCCATGCACTGTAGTTAATTGATGTATTCTTCAGTTTATTAATGAGTTAATAATTCGTGAATTAATTAATAATTAATTCACACCACTCTCACTAGTGTATCAATCAGTTAGACTAGATACAACTAACTCAACTGTGTCTAACTGAGTTAAACTGAACACAACTCCACCAAACTTTGTCACATGAGTTCTAACTGAAGTCTCCATGCAATAGCTCCACTTAAACCTCAGGAATAGCATAATTCCTTCTGTCAGCTCCTGTGCCACATTTGTGCACTTAACTGAAGTGCTCCAAGAGAATAAGATAATGTTTAGAGTCCAAATATTATTAAGAGCTAATAATATTTGACATATCTATTTTTAGACTGGCAATCTAAAAATAGATTTCGCTCAATATCTCTAAAAATAGAAGTCCATCTATTTTTCCAACTTGACCAACCATCCACAAATAGCATCCTGCAACTCATAGAATATGATCGACATGTCTAAAAATAGACATAGTCTAAAAATAGACTTTGCGCCAAAATAGCCGACAGGCGCACTTAGTGAAGGCGACTTCTTTTCACTAAGCTCATCATCTTGTTGCAATCTCAACAAGAAGCCCAACCCAACTCACCCCCGAGCAAGCCGAGAGGAAGGATGCCTGCAATTGATGTGATCCAAAATGCAGGGAAAGCATAGCATGAGAACACATCAGAGGAAATTCAAAAGCTCATTGAAAAATGGGAAGCTGACATAAATAGACATGGAGAGATAAATATGGATACTAAGGAATGGAGAATTTTAATACCAGATTTGGGACAAACAAGGGGTAGACTAACATAATTCAAGAAGACACTGTATCTTTATTGGTCTATGAAAAGCATCCTTGGCAAAGCCTTGGAGCAGATCTCTATGAGCTTGGTGAAATTAGCCCAAGACTTCCTAGACTACAAGAGTAAATTCGATAAGATCAAGTTCCAACTAAGGAAAAGAGTTCGAAAAGATCAAGTTCGCATTGACAATGGAGCTATGTAGTTTAATTCAACGTTTTATTTAGTCCTAGATGGACCTTTTAAAAGCTTTGATGGAGGGCTTAAAAAATACCCTCACAAAGATACATTTTCAACCTTTGGAATAGAAGTTCTACCAAAAAAGAGTAACCCAACTCCATCGAATTCACCCTTATTTTATTTTGAAATTACAATAACATAAAAATCTTTATCTTAATTGGCTTATTCATAAAATAAATAATTATGTAATATGGTTTTGTGTATTTATTTCTCATGAGAATAATATAAAAAAGTAAATAATTGAAATAAAATATTTAGAAAAAAATTACTTTGAATTTGTTGTATTTATGGTGCAAAATGAGAATAATATAAAAAGTAAATAATTGAAATAAAATATTTAGAAAACAATTATTTTGATTTGTTATATTTATGGTGCAAAATGAGAATAATATAAAAAGTAAATAATTGAAATAAAATATTTAGAAAACAGTTACTTTGAATTTTAGTTTTACATGTAAACATGACAAACAAATAAATATTATAAAATAAATATATGTGAGTTTAGTTCTAATTTATATATTCATAATATAAATATTTGTAATTTTTTTATAGTTATGATGACAATTCACATTAATAAATCCACTTGTACATGCCAACATGGCAAACACAAAGTTAAGTACCCTACTTTATAGAAATTGACAATATAACATATACCACTTCTTTAAATATATGGTGATATACTCCACTTCCAATAAGATCAATAAAAAATTATTTCACTTTAACACCACATAGTAAGAATGGTGCTAAATATGGTGATTATATATTTCATTTTTAATATGATACATAAACATTTACACCACATAATGTAAGTGGTGCTAACTTATGGTGATATAATTCATTTTTAATATAATACATAAACATTTACACCACATTAACACCACATAACTTCAGTGGTGCTAACTTATGGTGATATACTTCATTTTTAATATAATACATAAACATTTACACCTTATTAACACCACATAACTTAAGTGGTGCTAACTTGCGGTGATGTACTCCATTTTTAATATGATACATAAACATTTACACCACATTAACACCACATAACGTAAGTGGTGCTAACTTATGGTGCTAAAAGAGAGTTTTTCTTGTTGTGTTGATGGCGTGATTGTGGGGTTTCTTTGGATTGAGTTCCTATCTCCTTGACTCAGTTGGCGCTGGTGCACTGAACTCCAAAATAAAGCAATAGTCTAGTGAGTATACATTTGGTCTAGAAATTTCAGCATGATTTTTGAAAATTTGAATTATAATTGTCAAGTTTTAAGATTTTGAGTATCTTAAAATTTTTTAATGGTATTAAATTTATTTTTACTCTAAAAAACAAAGTATTTGGAGGCTGAGGAATTGTATGAACCGGTAAAAGTGACTGGAATTTGACCAAAAAAAATCAAGAAATTTTGCAGTACTAGTGTTTAAATCATGTTTTTAAAGATGGAAATAAATTCAACACCATAAAAAACTTTTGACACACCCCAAAATCTTGAAATTTAACCATTGTAACATGTATTTACAAAAATCTCTGCCTAATTCCTAATTTATAATCTTACCAAAATTTTCATAATTTTCAAAATAAAAAAATAAGCTGATTAAACTATCGTTAGGTTACCAAAATAAATTCACCCTCCTAATATTAAATTTCTGGTCATATTCTACCAAAAATTTCATCTATCTCAACAAAATTGTTACCACTGTCTAAAGTTTTCTTAAGAGTTACACGTCTCTCTGCTCAGGTACTAAATGATAAAAAATGCTTATTAAGTTTAACTACGTGGATGTTTAGGGATGCCATGCACTTTGTCTTTATATGTTGATGCGCTGAAGCTCAAGGGTATTTATTAATTAATAAATATATTCTTTTAATTAATATAATATAATTTTCATATATTTATACTATTAAGTAATAATACACAAATAATGTATATCATGATGTATTAGTAGGAAACAACCAGGAAACAACCAGTTTATTGTATTTGGCAAAAACACAGCCAACATCTTTGCTTCAAAGGCCAAAATGTTGCTTCAAAGGCCAAAATGTTGGCTAGTAGTTGTGGCCATGAATTATATATATATATATATATTTTCCTTCATGTATACTCTTTTTCGTTGCAGAAACAGCTAACAGGCTGGTTGAGAAATAGCTCATTGCACAAACTAGCTGCAAGGCCAGTTGAGCAATGGCTGGATGAGGAGCAAGAAGAAAACGAAGGCAAGTGGAGCGTCGAGGGGTTAAAAGACGTCAGAGTGGAGAAGGGGAGTAAGAAAGAAAATTAAAAGAATGAATGATACGAAGACTTTAAGAGAAAATGTGGATTAGTCCCAGGTGTGGCTGGAAATGTACCATCATAAGTTATACGGGATCGATCAGGAATACAGTTGCCTCTCGGTTGAAGAATTGGTGGCCAAAGTTCAGGCCGAAATCCAGAATGCCAAGTATATTAGAAACCTACTAGGGGAGACCGATAAGTACACTTCCCCAGCAGATTCATTCATTATAGAGGAAGGGTTGACTTTAGTGAGAGCCAGAGTTCTCATTTGTTACCGCAATTCACAGACCCGTTGCTCTTTTATGTCATAAGGGAAACCCACGGGCAATATCGACTTCAAACAATGCCTCCTTTGGTGATGCATCAATGCATCCGACCTGTTCGACTAAGCATCAAAAAAACTTGTAAACTCAAACGCATTCGACCCCTTCAACATCAACTTTAAGATGAGTAATCTGATAAATAGGTGCAGGTTCTAATGAAATGTGTGACGGATTTCAAATAGACATGAAAAATGAGCAAACATCAACGACGACTTTCACGCAACACCGAAAACACACTCGCAGGAATAGAGGTACCTATCATAAATTTGATCCGGGTTTCCCGGGACTCGAACCGAGAGCTCGTCGTATGGAGTGTCTTAATCTTTCCAATCAACAAATAAATTCACTTTGGAGGGGATTTCTCTGGATGCTCAAGAATATATGTCAATCAGAATACAATTTTTTTTTTAAATTCTCCTCGGTCCTAATATATGTCAATCAGAATACAACTTTTTTTAAAAATTCTTCTCAGTCCATGATAGCCACAACGATCAGGTTCTCGATAATCCAACAAATACAAAAATAAAAATCGGCGTTACAATCAAATCACACATGAATACGATGAATTCCCAGAATGGCTAAAAAAAAAAGTGGCTCAAGTTAATCTAGAGGCGAATAAACCTTCGCTCTTAACAAATCAAAATGGAAACCAAATTCAAATGTATATTAAAATTATTTCAAATCAAAATGGAAACCAAATTCAAATGTATATTAAAATTATTTCAAAAAATGATATACACACTTGACATATAAGTGAAACTGTTCATTATATTTTTGGATTTTCTTAGATTCTAATGACTACTCACCATAATAACCACTCATCATAATGCAAACTAACCTAACTTTAACATCTAAGATTAGATGTCTAACATAATGGTTGGGATATGTAGCAATTTATAGGGTAGGTTCAATAAATCAAGAACCAAAGATCACCCCTCACAAACAGATCACAAATCAATACACCAGTATGATCACCTGGTTAAAACCCTCAAAGAAGGACAGTCCACAACGCGACCACTTCAGAGAATTTATTAATATAAAAGAAAAGTTACATATGTTTTTCTCATAAACGGTTACTGGACAAATGACCCTCCATGCTCTTTAAATAGAGATCATGGATCAATTGGGGGCCTGCCTCATTACCGTTTAACCAAGACCCCAGAGACAATAAATAGCACATACTGTTACATATAAATAATTTAACCATTTTACACATTGGTTTAATTGTTTCAGTATTTTTATTTTCACAAAGGTATTTGTAATTAACTTAAAGATAATGTTTCCATTATTTTTTACCAACAATGTTGTTAAACATTCCATCTATATTAGATTACCCAATCCAGCTAAAAATAATAAAAATAGAACAAGCATATATATATATATATATATATATATATATATATATTAGTGTGCATTGTATCTTGTAAGCTGGGGATATCCAAATTTGAAAGTTGATCAAAATTGTGTGAACAAGACATCTCTAGGCCAATTTATCCATGAGATTTGCTACAGTGACAACCATAAACATTGGGACATAACATTTAGTATTCACTTGTAGAATGTACCACTTATATATTTTGGATTCTCAATCAAATAAGCTACTTGGCTAGAATATGTGACAACTAGAGCTCGATAAACCATCATAGAAAAGGAAATCTATAGAAAGAGGCAAATCTTGATCTTTTGAACTATGCTTTGATGGGTTTAGAAGGAAAATATTTATGAAAGTAGATGTGGTGCAATTATTTTACACAAACCCTTGTGTATAGGTTTATTGTAGCCATTTTTTTGTTTCTTGTTGGTCAATTTATTATTCTTCCTATTTAGTGTACTATGCATTTTCAATACACCGATATTTTATGTAATGTTGTTTCCCATGAATGTAAATACAACCTCACAGAGACACAATGTATCCATTAACTTAAAACTTAAAAATTTCCACTGATCCTAAATAACCTGTAAACACAGCTTCACAAAAACACAATGTATCCATAAACTTAAAAATTTCCACTGATCCTAAGTAACCCATGGAAAAATAGGTCTTGGAAGACTTGAAGACACTCTTTTTATGAGTTGTTACATTATTATAACTTTGGCCAACAGTTGATCATTCTCCATTACACTATCTGCTTATTTTTGGCTTATGGCATTATGGATTAAAAGAGCAATTATGGTGTTATGGACTTAAAACAATTATCAAGTTATGGGTTAAGAGGGCATGATGGATTAAAAGAGAAATTATGGTGTTATGGACTAAAAAACAATTATCAAGTTATGGGTTAAGAAAGAAATACACTAATGCCTCAAGAAATCTAATGGACTATAAACACTTTATTAAATGTTTAACCTGTAACTATCATGAGCCTATATGGCTAGCATTGGAAAATAAAATCTCTGAACATTTTAGACTACCTTATCAAAGCATTCATCCGCATGGGATTAGCTTCCCACTGGATTCAAATTTTTATTTCACATGGTCTTTTTCCTTAACCAATAGATTTGAATTTTTTCAACTAATCATATTCAAAGTACAAATTTTTCAATTTAACAATCCTATGAGTGTCTACCTTCCTTTATATATTGCTAGTTTATATATTTCTCTTCCTTATATACATATCATCCATAGATCACATGGCCTTTTTCCTTAACTAATAAATTTTAATTTTTTCAATTTATCATATTCAAAATACAAAATTTTCAATTTAACAATTCTATTAGTGTGTACCTTCCTTTATATATTGCTAGTTTATATATTTCTCTTCCTTGTATACATATCATCCATGGATGCAACACTCATTTCCATGGTAGTGCCTTCTTTTTCTACATGCGGCCATTTGACTCCTCGCATTCGGCTTTAAACTCTAAAAATTAGATATTAATATAATTAATATAGTTTATATTAAATAATTTATATTATGAATAAAAGGTGATTACAAAATGTGTTATTATTTTTTTGGTGTAATTTATATAATTAATTTTAGTTAGATGTTAAGTTTATGATGTATACTTTATAGTCATGCTCGTTAGAATTTTAATTTAATTATCAATAATTATTAATTATTATGTGGATGGTAGGAATCTTTACGGAAATTCTAGAATATTTATAGTAGCAAGCACAAAAAAATGGTTGAAATTTATCTAGAACGAGTTATGCCCTCTTTGCTTTTTAAATGACATTGTTTAACTAAAAAGTTTCATACTAAGAAGTGTCATATGAAGTGACTTATGGTTTTGGGGCATGTGGTATTGATGGGCTATGGTATTATAACAAAGCCTAGATTAAGAATCTCCATGGTAAAGTGGGGTAAATATCTATGGTTAAGAATCTTGTTCCATGTCTTTTTAAATGTACATGTGTTTAAATTTTATACTAATTCTTTTTATAATTAATAAAAACAAAGTGATATTTATTTTGTTTTTTTACGATTTTATTTTACCAAAATGAAATGCGTCATGAAGTGTTTTGATGCTTTTTAGTATGAGACAGAACTCATCAATTTTCCTATCAACCACAATTAATTTAGAATTGGAAATGCAAATTATAATGTTTAACTTTAAAAACAAATATTTATTTCTCAATATTATTGAAAAAAATATTTTCTAAATATACAATGCTATGTGGATGACTTGATTGC
Organism: Pinus albicaulis; assembly: GCA_034641835.2. NCBI lineage: Eukaryota > Viridiplantae > Streptophyta > Pinopsida > Pinales > Pinaceae > Pinus > Pinus albicaulis. The sequence goes on along the minus strand of JAXQQM020072486.1, from coordinate 764,682 downwards.
TGCTACAATATGTATGCCATGATTTTTATATATTTTTTCAATAATTTATCATTGTATAACTTCATAGGAAAACCAAATAAAATTAAAATCTTTGAAAATAGTTCATACTCATGTAAATAACATATTTACCATAATTTACTGCTCACATAATTTAAGCAAGTATATTCATAAAAAAAAGAGATAGGAAGAAGATTGGGATGAGCGATGTCATTCATGCTTTTGAGTTGTGCTTATATTTTTATCTAGTTTCATTCTTGATGCCACTGCTAGTCATGAGCTCGATCATTGCATCAAGGGAATACCATGGAGCGTAGATGCAGACTCTAGCATCATTATGGACGACACAAAATGGGAGAACAAGATCTTTTGAGTGACAAAATGGTTGAATCTTCATTTCAGGTTACATATAGTCTCTGAGGTTAAAAGGTTGTGCAAAATTATATATCTCTCTCATGAGTGAGCTCTCCACAAAAAGAGATCGCTAAAAAGCAAGGAGCTCGCATAGATCAGGCATTGATTTTTGGTTATCGTTGACAAGGATGCCAATGGTCAAAGGATCGAGCCTGTTGTATCTTAAGAGACAATACCTTAGCTATGAAAGGTCTTCTTGAAATTTTAACAATTGTTCCTCAACAACCTTGAATTGCTCAACACCTCTCTTGACTTTTAGCTGAGTCGAATTATGCTACAATCAAGCCCATCACCACTTTTTATGAATGGGCGAAGTTTCTTTCCTTTTGGTTCGTTGAAGCAGATATGATTGTGAAGGACTTGGCACATCTGAACTCTTTTTTAACCACTTTATGTGGATCTAGTTGTGCAATCAAAGATTTACACTTTTCCATCATAGATATGTTCATATACAAGGAGGAGTGGCTTGAAAAAGAGAAAAATCTTCAAGGAAAAGGCTATCAGGATCAATTGTATGCCCCTCATCCTCAAATTTTCTATATTGTAATAGATATGGAGGTAAAACATGTAGAAAGGAGCTCTAAAAACACATATTTTATTTTTTTTAATTATAGATCTACCTAAAAAAACCTTGGATATGGCAGATCCGAGGATGAGACAACAAATGAAGGACAATTTTCAATTTTATATAAAAAATATATATATGGAAAACCTATTGTTTTGTGGATTTGGGAACAAGATCTTTTAGGAAATCTGAATTATACCATCCAATATCATATGGGTATACTGATAGATAAACAGGTGGTTGAATATGAGGGAAAGGTCCTTCAAGATTAATATCTAGTGGAAGCTTATGGAGTGGGAAATAACTCTTCTATCTCTTTGAGCTTAAGGATGAGGAGACGATCATGCAATTTAAACTAAAATAAAACTAATGGCTCCACCTCGTTCAAAATTATCCTTAAAGGGAAGACTAACAGTCAAGCCAAATCAGATCATATTCTCAATGTTCCCGGTCCCTACACTGTGGAACAAATGAACCAGGTTCAAGAAATGGCAGTAGCTCTTTCATAAGTAAATAATATTAGTTCATATTTCCAAGAACATCAATTATATGTAGATATAATGACTTATGGCCAAATCCAACACATCTATTTCAATGGATTTTTACTACCTAGACAATAAATTATGATATGCATTTATGTGCCAAGCGTATTTCCATTGTTAAATTTGAATAACTAGAGGTTACGGATTTTTATATGAAATAAGGACCATGGATATTTGGATTTGCGGTCCTTTTTATAACCCCATGCTTCCTATATTTTGATGCCAATAAAATGGTGATCTCCAAAATGTTGGTGTGGATCAAACTGCATAATATCCCTCTTCATTTTTGGCATCATAAAGTTCTAAAGGAATTGGAACTAAGCTAGGGAAGTATACAAAGACAGATACACAAATAACAAAAGAAGTAATCTTTATGTTTGTTATAATCGGTGTCGAGGTAGACCTTACCAAAGGCTTACCTAATATCATTCTTCTGTTACATGACAAAAAAATTTGGACCAAGTTTTTAGATTTTAAAAATATGAAATTTATATGTCGAATATGTCTAAAAATAGGGCAATTAAACAATTCATGTCGTCATGGAAAGAAATATTCAATAAGGAAAAAGAACAAGGAAAAAAACCCAAGAGATAGTAATTTCCAGAGCAACAACTCTCAAAATAAGAGGATGAAAGGGAAATGGGTAATCCCAATTCAAAGGTTAATCAAAATCCACAAGAAAAAAATTTAGATGGAGGAGAAAAACAAGAAGGAATAATGGTTCCAAGTCTGACAGGTGTGAAAGTAGCAAAAACTTCAATTCCATTTCAGCAGAAGGAGAAGACTCCCATAGAAAAGGAGATGGGAGGTTACAAATGTTCTCATGTATCTGAGAGTTGAGACTCAAATAAGGAAATCACGATGGAATTAGAATAAAACCAACTAGAAATTGTAAATTCCACTCCCAATATAAGATGCTGGTGGAAAGTGGAAATGTGTAATACCGTTCTGTTCTTTTTGTTAATATATTGTTATTATTATACTTGAATAATTTTAGATTTCATGGCGAGAAAGCCATGTTGGATTTAAGATGAATTTGAACAATAAAGTTATTGTGATGTAATAAATAGATTTTTATTCATAAATAAAAATTTGGAAATTACTTGGGAAAGAAACACTAGAGCTAAGAGATTCTTGCCAATATTTGGAAACCATTATTGGTGGATGAGATCAAAATAAACTTTCCCTTCAATGATTGCTAAAAATCCCTAGGAGGCGATACACAAGATTTTATATGATGGGAGAGGAAGATATATTAAAACACTTAGTTGGATAAAAACTCTAAGTACGAGTGGAATAAAGCATTGTTCGTGGATGAGATCAAAATAAAATTTCCCTGCAATTATTGCTAAAAATTTGTAGGAGGCGATAAACAAGATTTAATATGATGGGAGAGGAAGATATATTAAAACACTTAGTTGGATAAAAATTCTAAGTACGGGTGGAATAAAGTGTTATGGGAGAGAGAGTAAGGCTTTAAATAAAAAAGGAAAAAAATACCTTTTCTGAAAAATAAAAGAAAGAAAGCCTAGACAGTTGCGCTGGTAGACCCAAAAAGGTAGGACATTTCCAATAAATTATTTTGGGAAGGAAAAACATAAAATATGCCATTCAAGAATCAATGGGGTTATTGGTTCCATTGGAAATCATATCTCATGGAGAACTGGTGGATTTGAATGGAGGTCTATTAGAGAATGCTATGCTAAGTACCTCTTTCAGATTTTAAACATGCTTGCTTCTTATGTGCATAAATTTGTGTTGAACAACAAATTGCTTTAATGGTTTATTTTAAGGGACTTTGAATAGTGTAATTCCATGATCAAATTGTAAAGCATGAAATCATCAAACACTTGAAAAGAAATATGCATCAAAACACAAGACACAAGCCAATGATGAAGGAGTTCACCCCTCCTAGGCTACATCTCCTGGCCTGTCAACATGACTAGACCACTCTTGTTTTCGGTGTCAAAAGTGCATATCATCTTGATGCCAATAACATGTGGATATCACCCCTTCAAGGTAATTTTCCTTTGCAATGAACTCTCACAACATCAACAACACAACAGATCTCCTAAGAAGATAACATTATTTCATCGGTTAGAGCTAGAAGCCCCTCACATACACCCTCCAATTCCACACTGAACAATACAATAAACAACTTTGTGAATAAAGAAGTCAAACTAGAGTCGAACTATGCTTGTCACAACTACTACAAAAAGTTTTCTGGAATTGGGAAAACCCCTACAAGGTCTCCTCCATGCTCAGCATCTACCAAAACTGCTTCAAACATCTAATTTATCCATACAGCTTACTTGTCAATCCTGCAATATGACCATGAAGATGTGCTCAAATCAGTAAAAGAGGTTACGAATGGATTCAAGCATCCAAAACCCCTAAGTTGCCTCTTTTGGCTCTTCAAGTAGCCTCCTCTCCTTGAGGCCCTCGACATATTTAATATTCAAGATGGAAAAATCACTTCCAGAAGTGCTCCTCTACCTCAGAAACTTGCACCAGTGCGTAGGGAATGCTTGAAAATGTCTACCTAGCCTCTTCATGTGCTCAATTTGGTCGAAAATTGCCCAAGTTATGACTTCTTCTAGTTTCTCTTAGGAAAACTTCACTGAATTTGGTAAACTGGAGTTAACTGGGGTTAAAATGGCACTTTCCACGAATTTGGAGATCCGCCGATTAGTGCGTAATTAAATATTAAGTGGATTTAATGTGCTAATTAAGCACGCTTAATGCACTAACTCTGCACTTATCTGAATCTGCATTAAAGCTGTGGATTAGCACTAATAAATATGATTATGGGTTAATAATCATGGTTTAAATGTTTAAACCCGTACTTATGGTTTTCTCCCGCCGGGGGTCATAGATGGTGAACCCGTGGACTGGGGACTGGACCCTCTTTAGCCCCGCCTTAATGCATTGGTTAACATAAATATAAACCAATGGCTATGTATTGTAATAACTTCCGGTAGGTGAGACGGTATTGTGTGTGCGTAGTGCGAGGATGGTCGCGGGGTCGAAACCGACCTCTGCCAAACCTCCGATATATAAATTTTGCAGCATTTAATAATCCAACAGGGGGGGGGGGGGACGTGAAGGCCCCAGACTGCACCACATGTCCTCACCTAGTTAGTCATTCAACCTCGAATAAAACGCTGACAACGAACCAAAATTGCAACTAACCACCAACTGACACTTGTCAGCTCCTCATTCGACTGGAGAAAAAGTAAAATTGATCTGAAGGTGACCCTACACAATCATCAACCACGTTAGCAGTACAGAGTGCTGACTAGGCAGTTGTTTGTCATTTTTTTTTTAAATTTACCTGTTTGAGAAAATGGACAGCAGGCTGTAACTTTTACACACAGAGTCGGTTTTTTATGAAACAAAGTGCACCAAATTCAAGGTGACGAGAACTTCGCGGTCATTTTAGGTTCTGAATGATTTTAAGAACTTTGATTTTTGGGCTTAAATTTGAGCTCCGGATCATATCTGCCCACTAAAATAGTTTTGGTCCACAAAAGTTCATTTTCATCTATTTAGCAATTGAAGGTACACTTCCTTCATTCTTCTAAACTCGACCCAATCGAAGTTTGAAGTGCCCTGATGGCTATTTTACATGTTTAACTTGACCTATAACTTGACAAAAGGTTTCAAGTATGTGGTTCTTCTCAAATTGTCGATGTCGCTATGACCATGCATAATAACATCCTCCCCAAGAAAAATTCAATGGTGTTTATCTGCAAAAATCCTTATCGAGGATAAAATCCAAAAGACTTCGACATAAACCAATATAGGCTACACATGGCGAATACTTATAGAAATTGAGTGTTGAACACATTTTTACATATAGATATGTTGCCACTACTCATACAATAGTTTTCAAAATGATTTCCAACATAATAAAAGAAAAATGAATTTTACGACATGGAGAACTTGACACCCAAACTTTCCATTTCCATTGACTAACAACCAAGTCAAACTAGCATAAACATGCTAAAGAAAACATTGTTGCATGTAAGTGATTTATTCATGAATTATCACTTTTACAAATTACCCACTAAGGGGATATGAAACTAGTGCAAACAAAGACTTACAATATTCAACTGGACAAATAGTCCGAACAGTTCTTACCCAACATGGTAACTGAACCCTCTATTTCAAATTTTCCTTGTTATGAAACTGCTTCATGGGTGGTCGCATCTTGCACCACTTTTTTTTTGTCGCTTCCTTTCCCTTTGCTTGCATGACTTGGTTACCTTTACGAGGATGAAGTTATGGAAACAATTTCCAACACTTCTCGACCCAATGCCGACTGATATTGTAGTGAGTGCAAAAGTTCCTTTGAAATCTTCTTAGTTCACATGCCTTTTTCTTTGATTGAGTTTTCCTCTTCTAGTTCTCAATCTCAAGAGACATAAACATTTTCTTGATGATGGCTTTTCTTTTGTCGCACTCATCTACACAATGGTTTGAAGAAATGAAAAAATTTCATGGAGACATTCTCCTCAACATGTCACTCAAATCAACACGTTGTTTTCCTTTAGGAGAAGCATTTGAATGAACATGACGAGTATACCTTTCCTTGGTGTCCTTTGGCTTATGCTTCCTAGATGATGAACTTGCATGACAAGAAGAACTTGAATCAACTTCTTCTTCAACTTTTTCATCTCTCTCTGGAGATACCATCAAGTCTCTTTTGTATTTGGAGAACCAAGAAGGTACTAGTTCCAGATGAAAAGTCCAACACCTTTCCTTCTCATGTCCTCTTTTATGATAGAAGGTACGTGATACATAATAGATTTCATCAGAAGAACATTATTCTAGTGCAACATAACCCAAGCCTTCATACTTAGGTCTCTTTTTTACCTCTATTGGGTTCTTGATGCCTTTTTTATTCACACTAAGCCCTAAGTCTTCCTTGTAACCCATCCTCTCCAAGAGCTTAGACCCAATGCCTCTGTTGTGTCTTTCAAAGGTTGTAAAAAAAATTACATTAACAAATTCATATAAATAAGGAGCATATGCATGCTCACCATTTGTCTCATCTCTTGATTGAAGCACAAAGATGGTTTCATACTTGTTTTATGATTCTGAAGGTGTCCTCTTGGAATATTTTTTTCTCTTCTTTCATCTTCTTAACATGAGGTGTTGATTGAAACTCATCCTCCACATCATGTGGAAAAAAGGCATAAACATGTCCATCTTCCATCTTGGAAGGACTTTCTACAATAAAATTTTGCATCAAAGTTGTAGAAAAATATTAAGTTTGTGGAGAAGATGGTGGTTTATCACCATTCTTTTTACCTTCTTCCTTTTTTGTGAACCTTCTCCTCTTAAATATCTAGAGCCTTCACCTTGTAGTTGTGAGTTTCTCTCTTTATAGAGGACTTTCACCATCTTTGACATGTCCCAAAAATCCTTTTTGAAGCTTTCATATTTTGTTAGGCTTGTATTCTCTCCTCCTTGAGACATGCTTATTGAAGCCTCATAAATCTCTGGAGATAAAACTTGAGGTGGAGCTTGTGGAAACTCTGGCCTCCTTCTCCTTGTTCCAACCTGGGAATTTGCACTAACAATTTTTCCTTCTCCTCTCTGGAGCTTTAACCTTGTAAGAATTTTCACCCTGCAAATAGTCAAACCCTCTTTGGATAAGCAACAGAAGCTAACAATAAACCTTCTCTGATACCAACTTGATCTGAATTGAGGTATATTAGTGAATTATATGCTAAGTACCTCTTTTAGATTTTAAACATGCTTGCTTCGTATGTGCATAAATTTGAGTAGAATAATAGATTACTTCGATGGTTTCTTTTAAGGTTCTTTCAACAATGTAATTCCATGAAAAAATTGTAAATAATGAAATCATCAAACACTTGAAAATAAATATGCATCAAACCACAAGACAAAATCCAATGATGAAGGAGTTCACCCTTCCTAGGCTACATCTCCCAGTCTATCAACATGACTATACCACTCTTGCATTCGGTGTCAAAAGCACATATCAGTTTACTGCCAATAAAATGTTTCCATCACCCCTGTAAGGTAATGTTATTCTGCAATGAACTCTCACAATATCAATAACACAACATATATCCTACAGAGATTACATTATTTCATTGGTGAAAGCTAGAATCCCCTCACATACACCCTTCAACTCCACACTGAAGAATACAATAAACAACTTCATGAATAAAGAATTCAAAACAGAGCTAAACCATTTTGATCACATTTGTTGTAAAAAGTTTTTTTTAATTGGGGAAACCCCTACAAGGTCTCCTCCATGCTCAACAACTTCCAAAATTGCTTCAAACATCTGATTGATCCATACACCTTACTAGTCAAACCTGCAATATGACCCTGAAGATGTGCTCAAATACGTAAACAGAAGTTACCAATGGATTCATAGCATCCAAAAAATCCTAAGTAGCCTCTTCTGGCTCTTCAATTGGTCTTTAGGTAAGCATATATGACCTCCTCTCTTGGTGGCCCTAGGCATATTTAATATTCAGGCTATAAAAATCACTTCCATAAGTGCTCCTCTCCCTCTAAAACCTGCACCAATGAGTCAATAATGCTTGAAAATGGCTACCTAGCCTCTTCATGTGCTTAATTTGGTCGAAAATTTCCCAAGTTGGGACTTATTCTAGTTTCTCCTAGGAAAACTATGCTACATTTGGTAAGCTGGAGTTAACTAGGGTTAAACTGGCACTTTCCCCAAATTTGAAGGTCTTCCAATTAGTATGAAATTATATTTTAAGTGGAGTTAATGCACTAACTAAGCACACTTAATGCGCTAACTCTGCACTTATTTGAATCCACATTAAAGTTGTGGATTAGCGCTGATAAATATGATTACGGGTTAATAATCATGGTTTAAATGTTTAAACCCATGCTTATGGTTTTCTCCCACCGACGATCATGGCTGGTGGTCCCATGGACTGAGGGCTGGACCCTCTTTACCCCCACCTTAACACATTGGTTAACATAAATATAAACCAATAGTTATGTATTGTAAGGACTTTCGGTAGGTGATACGGTATTCTGTGCGTGTAGTGTGGGGGATGTCGTGGGGTCGAACCGTACCTCTGCCCAGCTTCTGATATATAAATTTTGCAACATTTTATAATCCAAAAATGGGGGACATGGTAGCCCCATGCTGCACCACGTGTCCTCACCTGGTTGGTCATTTAACCTCCAATAAAATGTTGACAACGAACCAAAATTTCAACCAACCACCAGCTGACACTTGTCAGCTCCTCATTCGACTGGAGAAAAAATCAAATTGACCAAAGTGTGACCCTTCACAATCATCTACCACGTCAGTAGTACTGACTGCTGACTAGGCAACTTGTCTATTTATTTTTTTTGAAATTTACCCATTGAGAAAATGAACAACATGCTCTAACATTCACATACGAAGTCAGTTTTTAATGAAACAAAGTGCGTCGGATTCAGGGAGGTGAAAAATTCACAATTATTCTTGTTCCTAATGATTATGAGAACTTTTAATTTTGGGCCTAAATTTGAGCTCCTGATCATTGGTTGATTCAGTTCATAGTCGGGATGAAATTGTGAATGCCCAAGTAGATTCTAGTAACAATCATGGTTAGAGATTATGGAATCAATCCATTTTTTGTAATTAAATTGTGTATATGAACTATGTATAATCGATGCATGTAAGTGGTTTTTGAATAATTTTTAGTTATTGGTTTGGTGGAATTTTAGTATATGATGTAAATTAAGAGTTTGTGGGCCTAATAAATTACCAATATAAGTGTATGGATTGAAGCAGGTTATAAGTGTGTGTGCCTATGAACTTTTATTTTAAAAATATGTTATAATTTATCATTATTATATATTGGGATGAACAATAGACGTGTTGAAGTATAAATAATGGAGATAGTGGTATACAATTATGTTATTTGCTAAGCAAGAAGGGTTGTAACTTTGTAAAAAAAAAGGGAGAATTTAAAATGCTTATATGGTGGCGGCGAATTATATTGATCTATGAGAGATAAATTTAGAGTAGTTGAGAGCATACTATCTTAAATCAAATAGATAAAAATAAGCTACTAACACTTCACACAGAAAGCATAACTTAAAATGTGTAGGAAGAATATTATCCAACTAGAATTATTCGAACCGGAGAATGAAGTTCTGAAATTACAATAGGAAACTAAGATGGGTACTCTTTCTGAAGGCTACGATATAAGCATGAAACTTTTCCATGATCTATGATTAGATTGGAAAAGGATTAGGAAACTAGGTGTACACAAAATTGCATCTGGAAGATAGCAGACTTCAATCATGCTAAGGAAGTTACGCAAATATTCCTCTAGGGACCATTCCAGTCATATAAACCAAGAAAGAAAGATTTATAGCAAAAAATGTACATTCATAAAACTTTCGACAACACACCTCTTTCTGTGAAAGCTTGGAATAAGCCAATTACATACTTCTATTCTCTACTAACGTATGTATGCATAATCGAAAATAGAATTTTGGAATTCAACCGAAGCCCTTATTAAAAAAAAATAATGAGCAAACAAAAATACTATTTAATCAATTATAAATTGGAAGAACTTGAAAAATAGTAGATTATTAACTATGCCTTACACCTAAATTATGTAATAGGAATTCCACCCATAAAATATAACTCTCGGAACAATGATTGAAACCAACTGAAGTAGCATTATAATTATACCATAGAAGAAATTCATTTTCCAGTTGTGAAAAATAGAAAAAAATTATCTGGCTTACATATTTTCCTTCCATTGAGTATGCTTAGATTAGAGAAGGAGTGGAGGAAATTATAAGACATGTAGTAGAAAGGAATCATTTCTAATAATGACTGGACCAATACACATGCAGGAAATCTGGAAACAAGAAGTAAAACAGGATGTAATCAACCTTCAAAAGGTTCAATTAAAAACAATATTATAATTTAATAGCAATTCTACTACATAAGAAAATTTAATAATGAAATAAAATTAATACCTATACAAGTTAGTTGTACATTAGAAGTCACCGGATGTGGTAAATACTACTGGGTGATCTTCTCAAAATAAAAATCAAGAATTCATCTATTGAAATTTTCTTTCTTTCCAAAAGGGACGATCCTATCTCGAAAAATCAAAATCAAAATTGAAGTTCCAATGACCCTACTTCAAAATTGTAAAACGAGGTTTCTAGCGGGAGGAGATGAAAGAAAAAAAAAACAACTTGTAGGTACAGGGGAGGGATTGTTATAGATAGAGTTTCATGTTCATGAAGTTAAATGGTCATTATAGAGTGATATATTTCAACATAAAATCACATAAAAAAGGAATGAGTTTCAGAACTAGACCTTGACATAATAAAAATACCCATAAACATCGGTGATATAGAGAAAACGAACGCGTTGTTGTGTAAGATTAAAAAAAACCAAAATTATAGAATGGGAACCAAAATGCATATCCTTACCTTCTGTAAGGGTTTGAAACCCCAATCTAGTTATAGGATCTTTGAGTGGAAATAGTTATTATGCCATGACCCTGTTGAGAAAAAAACTCAGAAAACCCTCTTAAGTAACTAGTGGCCATACAAGGGTTTCTACCCATATATATATGAACCATAATTTGGAACCAATTTATGTTTGGGAAATTAAATTACACTTACCGGTATCCAGGAATAAGTGGATAGGACATAGAAGAACAAATATTATCTATAGACCAATAGAGAAGAAAAATATGCAAGCCATACCCTATAATGTAAAGTAGATATAGTAACCAAGAAATGTGGAGCGACCTTGAACCTTACAAACAAAAAAATTTGAGGAAATCTGATTTAGGAAATTAGGTGAGAATCCAAGAGTAACTATGAACATAGTACAAAGGAAATAGTCATTGCAAGGGGAAAATATAAAATTACTTGTCGAAAATAAGTAATAATAACTCAAGGAAGTTGTAGAGGTGATTTTGAGTGACACTAAGTGATTTTGAGTTTTTAAATTCCAAGAAAAATTGGGAGTAACAAAAACCCTATAAGAGTATTATAATAGCGAGAAGAAAACAAAACACCAAATGATATCATGAAAATAATGTCCATATCACCATTTATCACCTTACTTGTCTTCTGTAAAATAATGAAGCAATCATTCCGGGAAGAAACTTGCCACCACGCACCCAGGAAGGGAACCACAACTTCCATGTTACCTCACCACCACAACGACACTCTAGAAAAGGAAAAACCATGCAATAAATAGTGAAACAAGTTACTTCCTACCAGTCTCATACAAGGAAAGAATTGAGTTCAACAATCCTAAAACAATGGATGAAGCAGTAAGAAAAGAAATATTGTATTATCAACTGTTTAAGAATAGGGGAGAGGGATCAAAACCATGGAAAAGTAAGGACAAAATTAAATATACAATGGGGTAAGAAGGAAAAAAAATCCTTAACTTAAGATTTTTGGAAGGGATCACCAGTGGAAGAAATTTAGTAAGAGAAATTCAAATATGTCGGCACAGTATCAAATTGGGTCCAAACCCATGGATTTGAACAACAAAAATAAAAGTGGGGTCAAAGAGAAAGAATCAATGAAGTGTTGGGGGTGCATTAAACCCCATCCATTAAGATATTTTCCGCATAACCTCAAATCTATTCAAAACATTCAGGTTGTCAACAAGGAAAAAAATGTGAATGATATTTCCAGAAACATTCTGAGAATAAGTGTAGCAATGGAGGACATACATGGGGATCACCAATCTACTATGATTTAGATTGAAGGTACCATTTCAAACTGATATGTTTATATATTAATTGATTCAAGGGAAAGTTTAAGTTACATTAGTGCTCAAATTGTGGAAAAATGTAAACTAAAAATTGAAAAAATTAAGAATGCATGGTTGGTATAGTTAGAAACCAGTACAAAGAGGAGGGTAACTAGTTAAGTGAAAGAATTTTTAGTAAATTTAAATGGATGTTCCACATAAGTAAACATAAATATACTCCCTTTAGGGTCCTATGATTTTTTAATAGGCGTGGACTAGTTGGAAAAACATGGAGTTGATATAGATTGTTTAGAGAAAAAAATAAGTTGTGTAATTTAAGGGGGGGAAACTTAGTTCATCAAAGGCATACCGAAACTAGTATCAGTTAGACATATTTCAACTATTCAAATAAAAAAGAGTGCAAGAAAATGTTTTCAATTATTTGTGGTACATGTTAAAACCAATGGATAGAAAATAAAACAACAAAAACTAGAGAACTTGTCAATCATTAGAGAATTTCGGTATGTTTTTCGAATGATATTACAGGTTTACCTCCCCGTAGAGATATATATTTCTCCATTGATCTGGTAATAGGTGCAACCCCATTGTCTAGAGCCCACTAAGAATGAGTATACATGATCTATTATAGTTTAAGATGCAGTTACAAGGACTACTAGATAAGGGTTATATTAGATTGAGTACCTCACCTTGGGGGGATCTTGTGTTATTTTCCAAGGAAAAATATGGCACATTTATAATGTGCATCAATTATTGGCAAATAAACAAGTTAACCATTAAAAATAAATACCCATTGCCCCGTAGTAATGACCTATTTGATCAAGTAATGGGGGAAACCATATTATCAAAAAATGACTTAAGGACTCGGTATGACCAACTTAGAATAAAATATTATAACATTTATAAGACAAATTTTTGAACCAGATATGGTCACTACAAATTTGTAGTGTTACCATTCAGCCTAACTAATGCACTAGCAACATTTATGTTCTTGATGAAAAATGTACTCAACAAGTATCTAGATAAACGCGTGTTGGTATTTATAAATTATATTCTGGTATATTCCAAGAAAGAACAAGAACACAACGAAAATTTGAGATTTGTACTACAAAATTTAGGAGAACAGATATTATAAGCTAAGTGTATTAAATGTGAGTTTTATAAGGACAAAATAAAATACATATGCAATGTTATTTCAAAAGAGGGATTGTTTGTTTATCGTGATAAAGCCAGGGATATTTTAAATTTTCCCACACCATAGGATGTGTCAGTTGTCTACTCATTCATTGGAATCACAAGTTATTACCGAAGATTCAAAGAAGGATTCTCTATACTAGCCTATCCTATCACATCCTTACTAACGAAAGGAACAAAATTTGAATTGACAGCAAAATGTCAGGAAATCTTCGACAAATTAAAACACTTTCTTACAGTGGCCCATATTTTGAAAATTTCAGACCCAGATAAAGAATTTTTTGTGTGCACAGATGCTTTCTTGGAAGGTTTAGGGGGAGTTTTGATGCAAGACAATTCATTAGTGGCTTATGAGTCTAGGAAGATGAAAATACAAGAAAAGAATTATGAAGTATATGATTTAGAGCTGGCTATTGTAATACATGCTCTAAAAATGTGGATACACTACTATTGGGGAAGAAATTCACCTTAGTAACATATCATATCAATTTGAAATATTTTTTCAGCTAACTAGATCTTAATGACAAACAAGTTAGGTGGATGGTCTTTCTTAGTGAATTCAAATTTGATATAACACACATAAATGGTAAAGAAAACAAAATAGAAGATGCTTTAAGTAGACATCCACATGCCATAATGAGAGTATATGTTAGCATAGATTTCCTGGAACATATCATAAATTCAATATACGAATATTTTAACTACTTGGGAATTCAAAAAAAAATGTAGCAGACATAAATTCTAGATTAGGTTGAAAAGTCAGGAAAATTGTTAACTTAAAAAAATAGATTGTATGTTCCAAAAGTAAGTTCTCTAAAGCAAATAATACTAGATGGATATCATAATAAATAGTATATTGGACACCCAATATATCAAAAGTTGATAACCGCACTAAGGAAGGAATACTACTAGCCTGGTATGAAAAAGGAAGTAGTGCAATACTTGTTTAAATGCCTAGAATGTGAGTAGGTGAAGGTAGAAAACCAACATCCAACATGACTATTAAACCCACTACCCATTCCTGAATGGAAATGTGAAGTGATTTCGTTGTATTTTATTACAAGATTACCAAAAACCAGGCGACAACATCATTCCATTATGGTGGTAGTAGACACCCTAAGAAAGGAAAGACAATTTATACTTGTACAATCTACCTATGGAATATCTCAGTTTGCAAACGCTTTTATGAAGGATATTTTATGACTGCATGGAATACCAAGGATGTTAGTGCCTGAAAGGGATGCTAAATATATTTCCAAATTTTGGAAATCCTTATTTGGAGGCATGGGGACCCATTTAAATTTTAGCACTGCATATCACCCACCAAAATGATGGGAAGATGGAGAGAACTAATCAAATTCTAGAGGACATGATTTAAATGTATGTTATGGAAAAACCTGATAAATGCAAATATTTTCCACATTTAGCATAATTTTCCTACAATAATAGTTATCAAGCTTTGATAAAAATGAGTCCTTTTGAGACTTTATATTGTTGGAAGTGCCACACACCTCTTAGCTGTAGTCAGTTGGAGGACAGGATAATATTGGGGCCAGATGCATTACAAGAAATAGAACAAGTAGTGCAAAAAAATAGCTAGAACATAAAAACTACATGGGAAAGACATAAAATCTATGTTGATAAAAAGAGAAATCACAAGAAATTTAAAGTTGGGGATTATGTTTATTTAAGAGTGAAAACGAGGAAAAGTACCTTAAGGACCTAAATCTATACCAAACTTGAACCATGATTGTGTGGACATTTTGAGATTTTGGATAGAGTTGGGCTCATAACATATCAACTGTCATTGCCCAAACATATTAAAGTGCACGATGTTTTTCTTGTATCTTTGTTAAAAAAACATGTCCATGATAATTCTCACATAATTGATTGGAATTCGATACAGGTGGAATTAGAAGAAGACTTCCTGGCAGAGCCATTTCACATATTAGATCAAAAAGATATCTTGCTCCAGAATCAAGTCATAACTCAAGTTAAAGTCAAATGGAAGCACTTTACACCTAAAGAGGCTACTTGTGAAATAGAAGATAAAATGTGAGATGCCTATCAAGCACTGTTTTAGAAGGAAAGCAATTGAAAAAACACAGTTACTGATCAAACAAGAAATATTACCTCAAAACGAGAACTGTAGCCCAAAAAAACTCAAAAAACATGAAAAAACAACCCAAAAACGAAAAGTGTGTCTTCGAGAACGCACCGTTTTTTTTAGGATCAAATTACAACATTTTTTTTTTAAATTATGCTAAAATCCAATTTTTTTCTTGAAAAAAGGATTGAAAAAACACCCTCGAAACAAAAAGTGTTGATGGCGGAATAACATCGTCAATTTTTTGTGTTAAAAAAAAAAACCTTAAAATGAAAAGTGTTGATGCTTGAATAACCTCGCCAATTTTGTGTGTGCAAAAAGCAGCCTGAAAGCGAAAAAGTGTTGATGTTGGAATAACGGTGTCAATTTTTTGTGTGCAAAAAACACCTTGAAAACGAAAAGTGTTAATGTTGGAGTAACGTCTTTTTCCTTTTCGGGGTAATTTGTCAACATTTTTTAATAACGACATTTAAGATAAAATATCATGACTCTGAAAAACCTTCAAATTTCAACGATAAACATGACACTAAAGATAAAATATCAAAAGTCTTAAAATTCCAACTATTTTTAGGCATGGTATTAAAGATAATCTATTATCGTGTCTCTAAAAAACCTTAAAAATCCAACCATGACATTAAAGATAAAATATCACCTTTGTGAAAACAAAATTCCAATGATTTTTAGACACGGTATTAAAAATTAAATATCACTTGTAAAAATTAAAAAAAATTAAATAAATTTTTTTAAATAAAAAAATAAAAATTTAAAAAATAAAAATAAAAAACACACAATCTAAAGAAAAAAAAAAATTAACCCAGAAAAACGAAACCAATTTTATTTTTAAGTTATCAAAATAATAATAATAATAATAATAATAATAATAAAATAAAAATCACATAATTAAAAAAAATGATAAAATCAAATAATTAAAACAAAAATTTAAAATTGGTTAAAATTAAAAATAATAAAAGAAAATATCAAAAATAATAATAATAATAATAATAAATAAAAAGACAAAGAAGTAAAAATTTAAATTTAAAAAATTATTTAAAATTTAAAAAGAAAATTTAAATTAAAAAGTATATATAAATATATGAAATATACATTTTAAAATTAAAAAAAGAAGAAGCAAAAATCATATATTTAAAATTAAAAAAAAAAACATTTTTAAAAATAAAAATAATATATATATATATATATATATATATATATATATATATATATATATATATCATTTAAAAAATAATAATTAAAAAATATATATAAAAATTGAATACAAAATTTAATTAAAGAAAAAAACAAAATTATGTATTTACCGCCGCCCTAAGGGCCTCGGCTGTCAGGTGACAGCTCTCCAGCCTCCTGGCAGCCCCTAGGGCAGCAGGGACCGATTCCGGGAATCAATCCCCACTGCCCTGGGACCGCAGTGAGGCAAGAGAGCTGCCTTCCAGTCGGGCGTGCCCCGCATCCCTCAAGGCGCTGGGTAATTGCAATATTTATTATTATTATTATTATTATTATTATTATTATTTTTAACTGAAACAGTTATGAATTTTTATTTATAGGAGAAATCAGGTACATGCTGAATTACTTTTCACGAGATGCAGATTTGCAGAGATGTTCCATCGTTTATGTTGAGATCTCCTTGAACCAAGAGGCAACCTTTGTTGGCATAAATGTCATATTCTCTATTTGAATCTCTAAGAATGTGAAAGCATTTGGAGGTAAATTCATGTAGAATGTATTTCAGCCTTTGTAGGTTCTTGTTTAGGATAGCGTCATTAAACTAACCTTTCGACTATAATTAATTAATTAATTTTTTTTTTTATTAATTTTATTAATTTAATTTTATATTTTATATTTTATATTTTATTTATTTTTAGTTATTTTATAAATCTATTTTATTTTTTTATTTTTTTTTTAATTATTATTTTTTTTTAATTTTTGAAATTTTAAATAAAAAATGAATTTTGTTTTTATTATTTGAGAATATATTTTTTCATATATATGTATGTGTATGTTTTTTATTAATTTACATTTTCTTTTTAAATTTTAATGTTTTCTTGGTTAATTTAAATTTTTATTCTTTTAAAATTTTATTTTAATGTTTTTGATTTTGATTTTGATTTTTATTTTTAATTTAAATTTCTAGATTTTAATTATTTTCATTTTTTTAAATTATTTTATTTTGTCATTTTCTTTAATTATGTTGTCTTTTATTTTACCTGATTTTTTTTGAATTTTTTTCCCTTTCTATATATTTTTTTTATTATGTTTTATTTTATTTTATTGTTATGTTTTATTATCAAGATGAAAATCACCACTCTTGACAAAAAAAATTGATGTTGCATCAACAGTTTTCAAAATTAGCATGAAAATCATTAAGATTTTAAAACAAATTTTCATTCTTGATAAATAAAAAAATTTGAAGCATAACATTTAAAAAAATTCAATGAATATTGAAAATTTAAATCCCATGCTGAATTTCGAAAATCTTCGTTGCATCCCAACCATCAAATCCTACGGTTACTACAGGTCACGCAGTGACCTCAGTGGGTTCCCAAGATTGAAGATGCTTCCAGATTCCTTGTATATGAGACATGTCCAAAGCATCAATCTGGCTAGATGCGAAAGATTAGAGAGGCTTCTGGATTTTTTGGGGAAGTTAACAGGTCTCTGATATATTAATCTGGAACAGTGCAAAAGTTTGGTGATGCTTCCTGACTGTTTTGAGAATCTGAAATGTCTCCTTGGCATCAATCTACGGGGATGTGAAAAGTTAAAGAGGCTTCCAGATTCTTTGGGGAAGTCAACATGGCTTGGATCTGATCTATCAATCTAGGACTCTGCAAAAGTCTGGAGATGCTTCCCGACTCTCTTCAAAATTTGAAACATCTCCATACCATCAATCTCAGTGGATGTGAAAGTTTAAAGATGCTTCCTCAGTCTTTTGGAAATTGGACATCTCTCACATCTATAAATCTCAATGGATGTGAAAGTTTAAAGACGCTTCCTGAGTCTTTTGGAAATTTGACATCTCTCACATCTCTTAATCTGGGACTCTGCAAAAGCTTGGAGATGCTTCCTGAGTCTTTTGGGACTTTGACATCTCTCTATGCCATCGATCTCAGTGGATGAAAAAGTTTGAACATGCTTCCACATTCATGGGGGAATCCACAACTTCAACATCTACACTTGAAGGGTTGCTGAAGTTTGACCATCTCCAATCGAGCACTTGGAAATCTCACTGGGCTTGAATGCTTAGATCTCTCATGTTGTCCCCACATGGAATTATTGCATCCCCAAGTTGGACATCAACATTATTGCATCCCCAAGTTGGACATCAACAGTTCTTGGTAATGTTAAATTTGTTCAATACAAACTTGAAATAGTTGCCTTCTCATGACGAGGATTTGTCTTCTCATGATGTTGTGCCCCTCAGAAATTTGTAATTCCTGAGATTAGGAAGCCCTTTGTTGGAAGTGTTGCGCCCAGCTTCACTAGGTTACCTAGCGAATTTACAGGAATTGTGGATCCATGGATGCGAGAAACTGCAATGTTTGCTGGATTCAATCGAACTATTGACTCAGTTGAGACAGTTGAATATAAGGAAATGTGGAATACAACGACTGCCACCAGGTGTCATGAAGATGAACGAGTTGAGAGTGTTAGCAGTAGACAGGTGTCCTTTATGTGAACTGCCATTTGGAAATGTTGAAGGAGAAGGAGGAATGCTAATTAGCCTCAATGTTTTGCAGCTCAACTGCACAAAAATATGTGAGGTATCCTTTCCTAAAGTTGTTTGTCCAAACCTTCAATAGCTATCCATCACCTTCTGTAATGACCTGGTCGAAGTTGGAGCATTGCCAACGACATTGATATCTCTAGATTTAAAGGGGTGTCGTGCATTGATGAAAACATGAGCTCTCTCCGGTCTTGCAAAACTCAAAACACTGAACATCAGTGGGTGTGATAACATACGGCCGCTTCAAAATTTAATTTCTGCAGATTTTAGGGAGTTAAATACTGCAATTGACACTTCCCAAGGCAAGGAGTCGGAGGATGTTTTGTTGGAGGTGTTTTGCGACTTCATTTGAAAATTCCCACGGCAAGGAGGAGAATGTTTTGTTGGAGGTGTTTTGCAACTAGTCTATCTCTAAGTAATTTTATTATATTTTAGAGGCTAAATCAATAATTCTTGCAATAGAGAACAGAGTGGCAACACTGCAACTATAAGTTTGTTTATTAGAATTCAGACGCTAAATCAATATTGCTTGTAATAGTGACGTTTGTTTATTAGAATTCAGATGCTAAATCAATATTGCTTGTAATAGTAACGAGAGTGTTAACTGGTCTCTCCAAGTTAATGATTGTTTTTTATTTGTTATTGATAAATTATGGTATTGTAAGGAAATCTATTTATAATTAAGAATTTTTATATGATAAAGTGAGATGAATCTTTATAATTAGGAACCTTGTTGCATGTTTTCTAAAACATATATATATTTGTTTCATGTTTTTTTTTTTAAACATATATATGTTTAACTTGTATATTAATTATTATTATTGTTAATAATAATAATAATAATGTTATAATTTAGATAATTTTTATGTTTTTTTTATTTTTAGTAATGTGATATGTATTAAAAAAGAAGTGTTTAGATGTTAATGTTTGTATGCATTTACTAGTTATTGTAATTTATATGATTGCACTAGTCTCAATAAATGGCTACTCTTATATATTAATAATGGAAGTAATAAAAATATACAATTGATTCTGAAATAGTGTTTGACAATTGACTTGATTTTGTTTATTTTTAATATTATTAAAAATGCTGACGTTAAGATGGATAAAATGGTCCATTTCTTGCTGGAGTTGTCTAATGAGACTTGTTTATTTTTAATATTATTAAAAATGCTGACGTTAAGATGGATAAAATGCTCCATTTCTTGTTGGAGTTGTCTAATGAGACGGAGGAATTGCCCGGACGACCAAAATTGGCCAGAATCCAGGCCAAAAAAGTTTAAGAAATCTTACAGTAACAGTGTTTGAATCAATATTTTCATGGTGGAAACGGATTCAACACCATCAAAAAATTTTAGGGCACCCAAAATATTTAAGTTTGATAGTTATAACGTGAATTTACAAAAATCCCTCCCGGATTTTCTTAAAATATTATCAAAATTTCCATGATTTTCACGACAAAAAAGAATTCTAGTTAGACTATGGCTTTCTCGCCCATCACTTGCTATCCATCCACATGTAATTCTGTTCCCTAAAAAAATGTACAAAATGCTCCATTACTCGCCCATCGCCTGCGATCCTTCCACATGTAATTATGTTCCCTAAAAAAACAATGTACATCTAGAGAGGCAGAGCGCACATCTTATCAGAGAATCAAGTTTGCAATGTTTTAGGCTTACCATAACTCGCATCTTTCTATCCAAGCCCCACAAAGTAGTGAACAATCTACTATGTTTATGAAACCCTAGATTAAAGTAGTGAAAAATCTACTATGTTTTTATTAGACCATGCCACTAATATGCTTTTAAATATAGCCATTTTTTTTTCTTGAAACCGACGTTATCAGATATTTTTATTAGATGATGTCAAACAACCATTTTTAGTCCCTGCCCCTTCGGGCTGCAGGGACTCTTGTAATCGGTTTTCTTCGTTTTCATTAATTTTACATGCAAATCAAAACTAATTAACCTAATGTTGTGTACATATATTTTATAAAGTGTTAAATTACCTTTTATTCCACCAATGAACTGAACTTCACTCGACCGTTATTTCAATCAATAAGAATTTTAGAGGTTTTATTTGGCAAAATGTAAGAATTTTAGAGGTTTTATTTCGCCTCATCTCGAAGCAAAATGTAAGAAAACTTAAGGTAAATCTAAAGTGATACATACAGTTTGAGATTTACTTGAATAATGCTAACATTAATAGTTAACATTTTATGTTTAAAATTGAAAACATATATTTGCATAGCGATTTCATTGTATGCATGCAATTTTATTTCATTGTATGCATGCGAACACTTGTTTTTCAAAATATGTGGTGTGTGGCGCCTGAGTAATTCACCGCTTAACAAATGAAAAATTTTCCCTTCTCGTAAACATTATTTTTCCTAAAACTCGGGACATTATTTCATTTTCTTGACAACTGGATGAATGGGCCACAGGAAAACCGCCATGAATATTGTTCTCAGAGACGTTCGCAAGCTCGGCAGCTCGCAGCGTAGGCTTCGACTTGTAAGTTTCTTCAATCTTTGCCTTTTTCAGGGAGGCTTTTCCGTTCATTCTGGTTATAAAATGCGTTCTAGTGGTTTCTAGGAAGGAAACGGCTGTCTCTTGGCAATAGGAAGCAAATTTTATCAAATGTGAACGGTTATGAGTTATGGTGATTATTTCTTTTGTTCTCGGTTTTAAAAAACGCAAAGATGCAATGAATGCAAATTGCACAAAGTTGCCATGAATGAAAAATTGCACAAATTTTTATAGATAATCAATCGCACCTGCTATCTTAAAGAATTACGAGACGAAGGACATATCCATTATTTTAATTTAGTAACCTGAATATGCATATTCTCAATGTATTCGAATAATTTCCTTTCCCGCTGCCCATGCAGCTCCTCCCAGGTACTATATGTGTAACAACGCTGGGTCCGGTTCCTATACACACAGTCTCAGTACCAAAAGCGAAGCTTCACTGTGTCCCTGCGGTAATTGGGCAAACCTTGAAGTCAAGTTAGCGAACAAACTGCTCCCTGCAGCCGTCAAGGATACAGTATATACAACGGGATGTGTGAAGAAAAGTGCCAACTTTGTTGTCACAGATGACTTGACTGTAATTCCAGTTAATTCCACTGCCACGATTGTTCAATTGTGGAAAAAAATTGATGTGAAGGAGCCCACAGAATTGGAAGAAAGGAATGTTATAGTTGGTCCTAACGTGGTAATCAATTTTGCTATAGCTAATTTTCTCACTAATCATATTCAAAGTTTGGAATTATGTTGTGTGAAATAATATGAATTTTTGTGTTAATATTTGGGGACAGGTGATGGGTTCGCTAAAAGCCTCCATGGTTTCTAACACGGCTTTAAATGATGTCTTCAAAGCTCAGCCTAAGGTTAGTTATCAGCAGAAGATTTAAATGGCAAATTAATTGTTTTTATTTAGATTTGAATATGTGATGTTATGATATTATTTTTCATTTTGTATTCCCTATAAACCATGTCTCATAATGTTAAATACTTCCACAAAAATATTTCTAATTTTTTATGGGATGATAGCCAAAAAAAAATATTCTCAAAATCATATCTAGATTTGTTAGAATGCTATGATCTGATTTTCCACAGGGTCTTCACTATAAACCACATCAAATGGGAAACACTTTCACAAAATATTTTTGATTTCTGATCAAAAGATATCTCAATACTCAAAATCATAAATGCATTGGATAATCTAATTTATTTTTCTTCACACGCTGCAATCCCTGAAATAAAATTTGTAAAGGATGTGAAAACCCATACCCAGTATCAGTCATGTTAAGCTTTTTATTATTTCTTCTGGTAATCCCCTGCTCCTCTGTTTCTTCTGAAAAAACTTAAATCAACAAATGTGAATACATTAATTTGGTAAATTTGGATATGTATTGCAGGTTAACAAATGCCATGAGACTGTGTGGCTGGGAATTATTCCCAATATGCTGAACCAAGAAGTGGGTTTCTTCCTCCAGAACGGGCAATCGCAGACATTGAAGCCTTCGACCTGGTCCGGCAGAATCTGGGCACGCACCTCCTTCAATTTCGACACCTCCGGCACCAGCTCTTATGAAACAGGGGACTGTGGGAATTCACACTAGACGGTAGCAGCAACCACGTCTCTCTTTGCATCATTTCTCCTTATTATTTCCTTGGCAAAGCTCTACGTCTGCAACCAAGGCTATATAAGAATCTGAAAAAATATTAGATAATATAACAGTTCTCGCATCTGACCACGCGCTTCCATTGTTAAGGCTCATTTTCTCACATTTGAAGCTTACACAATAATTACTTTACCAATATCCTTTTCGCTGAAAGTATAGACACGTAGGGTTGCATGCATCACCCCACATCCTAGTAGAACAAAGTTCTATAATTATTATATTTCGTACTTTATTTTTTATTAATATTACTTTCGAAATGTCAATACGGACCACACTATCGAAGTAAGGACGCTCCCTAGACTATTGTGGCATCGCTGGAAACCATTTCGGCTGAGCACAAAGGGAGTTTTCGGAGTTTTGTTTGTTTCAGAAAAGGAGGCTAGCACAGTTGTGGCTTATACGTGCAACAATTTGTGTGACTTAATCATCATAAATATTTTAACAGATGTTTTAAAATCCAATGTGAATAAGAGAGTTTGCGTTATTTTACCTACCAACCAACTCACATATGTAAAGATTACAGATTGCAAATCGGAATGAGGCATTTAAAGAATAGACAAACGTGGCCGCTCTTAATGTAGAGGGTCGACTGTGTGGAGTTGAGAGTGAATTATATTGTTGCAATTATGAGAAAAAAAGGTTGAAATTCTTATATAATTGTGGACAAATATTTTTTTTAAAGTTTGTCTTCTGTTATTATGTAATTGAAATAGATTTTATATTTTATTTTTATTTTTTTAGGTCCTCAAAACCCGAACCCTGTAAAGTTATCCTTTCCATTGCTGGCCAAACACCACTGTTTTCTTGTTTTTTCTGTGCTGTAAAATTAATGTTGGTTATGGTCAATCAACTCTTCTCTCTAATCCTTAGCAGATATTACCTAACCTGTCTCGATAATTTTTTATTGGAAATTATATACAAATTTGTTTGGGAGGATATACCCATTTTGCATCTACATAAATTCATTGCATTTGTTGATTGTTAAACCTTGCAGGTATATAGTTTAAAAACAAAACCAAAGGAAAATCATTTCAAAAAGGATAACTCAATGGAAGCTAAACCTATGCCTAAGAACTCCGGCTCAAGGCAAGGAACTTGTTTTTCATGAAACTGACCTTATTAGACCATTGGGGTATGCACAACATTGTGATTTAAAATGCATCAAAAACATAATAAAGCCTAAATTTTGACTACACTCAATATTATATAGGTGTTTAAAAATATATATAAACCTCGATGAATTCCTATTCTCGGGCGTATAAACTATATCTCCCTCGATTTCATTAGCTTCTCATGTGAAGTTGATATTCAGTTGGATGTTGTGGTCCTTTTGAATATCATCAACTAGAGAACAAGTTTTAAAAAGCTAATTCCAAAAGTTTTGAAGGAGGAAATGTTCATTGTTTTTCTTTTAATAATCAATTTTCTGCATGGTATGATTCTTGTTAATGCAATTATTAGAACTGTATTCTAACTGCTTTTCATGCTTGCAGGGTATGCAAAGGATATTTTCAAAAGAATAGATAAAACACCATTTTTTTTTTATTAAAATATTTTTGTTTTATTGATCAATTTGAAAACATTTCAGTTAAAACTCATTATTTTAATATATATTTTTTCTTCATAATTTTTGAATTTTAGGTAGATGGCATGTATGATAAGAAGGCTATAATAATAATTGTAGTTATATTATGAGTTGTGAATTAAGATTTTTACATATTTTTTTGATTAATTATATAATCATCTCTTATTAAGAGTAGTAGATGTTTTGGTGGATATTGTGTGTTTTTTTTAATGAAATTTTGAATGTATAAATAAAATTATTTTTTTGAAAATTTCCAAGCTCTTTAATTTTAAAAATCCTCCAGTGTATTTGGAATAAAATTTATAGAAAATAAACTAAACATTTATTAATTAGACTAAGCTTTAATGATTAAACTATTTATTATGTTATGAATCTTTGTTATTCCAATTGTCTGCCTGCAAATTGACATAAAAATCTACATGCATAAAATTGATAACAAATTGTGACATCATTCAAGGTAATTTTGTAAGCCTTATTTAAGATAATTTGTAAATTTAGATTTGAGAAGATGTGAGAGATGTGTTGATCTAGGCCTATTTTGCTAATAAGTTTGGTTGTCATTCTTGGCTCATTTAGCTTAAGCAACCAAGTTCCTCTAAGATCTGAATCAACCACAAATTATTTAATTATAGATATAATTTATTTATTTAATGAGGATAACAAAAAATCTCTTTCTTGAAATTGAGGAGATCATAAATTCAACTTTTTGATCCCTTTAAAGTTGCTAGATTGGAATTAGGTTTTTGTAATTCTATAGATTTTAGAATTAGTTTTTAGATTCTAGATTTAGTTTTTAATAAAATCAATATTGTAACAAAATATTGAGAATTGATATACAATATAGGCATCTAAAAGATATTTTAATAAAAATGTTTTTCATCTTCAACCTTCTTAAGGTCATAAAGATGATATTATTTTGACATTCTAAATTTAAGGAATTGTCTAATGTCGTATTTGAATGTGGAGCTCATTAGAGTTTATTTTCATTTTAACAATATTATTTTTTTTGATAGAAGAAGAACAATGAGGCCACAAGTTCTAAGTATTTAAAAAGTAAATAAAACTACATGCACAAAAATTATTAATACTTACAAAGCAATGACATGCCACCACATCAATCTTGTTAATTATGTCATATGTGGTTAAATTGGTACAATCCTACATTGATTTAACATGATTTGTTATCTAGATCGTCAAAATCATGTAAACGAACATCCTGCCTAACTTAGCTACATATATTAGGCATGGGATTTAATTTGGTGGTTGTTGAATCTATTAGACAACCACCATACAATGCTAGATTTTCTTCATGTATGTTCCTTTCCATTCTCCAGTTTGTCTAGTGTCATGATTTCGAGGGGAAAAAGTTGTGAGAGACGTAGAAGCCGCCTAAAGTTTGTGTTATTTTATCAGCTGCAACATTGAGATGCCATAGGAAAATCTTGCACAAGAAATAACTTCCTTGCCTTACTCCTCTTGCTCATATTCTCTTCCTATGTCTGAACCGAAAACCTCTACTCAACAAAGTTTGAACCTGTGATCCCACATTTTATTACAACAACACATCAGCTAAGTCAAATGCAAATGGAAACCAATTATTTTTCCACACAAAGCATTTATTTTTGGATCACCTAAGACGACATATAACTATTTTTCCATTTTTTAAATTTTTTTGTACCACCTAAGAGGACATATAACTATTTTTCCATTTTTAAAAAATTGACTATTATGTGGGATTCTTTTGCTCAAAACAATATTCTTAACCAACATGATGAACGATAATGATTTGAATAACCTTTGAGAATAATTTATATACATTAATTTTTTTACCATTTTTATTTAATTATAAATCGTAATCTAAAGAGACTAGATTGATGGTGCCACTTAATTATGAATTTGTTTGAAACTTGAAGCTCCCACACCCTTTGCAATATGTTTCCTTCCATCCTCGACACTAATCCTTTCTATTTTGTTCGGGTTTACTGAGTCTAAACAAGTGTCGAGGTTAGTTCATATAAACTCACATTTATATTATGTGTGGGTTTATACTCTAAAACTAATTAGAATTCATTGTTACTTAGTATAAAATCATTTGTTTATGTTTGTGTATGATACCAAAATGACAGATTTGTGTACTATGTCTAAGTGACAAATCAATTCTTGAGAAATACATGGGTTTATTTCCTCGGGAAGAAATTTGAAGACATTGACAAGTTCAAAGAGCTTAAGTATCTTATGGAAAATCATAAAAAGAATAAAATTAAGGTATTGATAACACAACAACTATTAAGCTTCTGCACATTTGACTAAGGCAGCAATGAGTAAGGTTACTATTACATAATATTTTTCCAGGTGTCGCTGAATGCTCCTAGAGCTCGAGCGATGATTGGGCTGAAGCTCTGCAGATCCCTAATCTCTGCTCGTTCGCCCTACCAGCCAATCTGTTCAGAGCATTCCTAATCTCTCAACGGCACTCCACCTGAATCGCTCCATGAACACCTCAGGGGGGGGTTCGACCCCCCCAACCTTCAGTCCTTTTGTTTTCGGTAGCATCCCTTCTGATACCTCCAACATCCCATCCAGCTCCAGATCCAGGGGCAACAGCAATGATTTGGCTGCAAATGGATTTGCGTCTGTGGGGCACATTCTTAGTCAACACAGTGCAAAAGATCCATCCCCTTGCAAGCCCATCTCGGAGAAAATACCCATATTAATCATCGAAGATCCATGGATCAACGAATATAGAGACCACATGAGTAAGCATGCCCTAATATTCCGATTCATGGGGGTTCGCCTTAATGAAAAGGCTCTCTACTGGTGGATAAACCAGAAATGGAAACCCAAAGGGGACTACGAACTTCAGCTGGGATCGAGAAGCTTTTTCACTATCATTTTCGCTCACAGGGATGACAGAGATCGCATCTTCGAAGGAGGCCCATACTTCTACAACTCTGCAGGACTTTACATTACATACTGGAGACCCAAATTCACTCCAGAACAGGAAGATTTCAAAAAAATTTCAGTATGGATTCGCCTTTACTCTTTGCCTGTTGACTACTGGAACAACCGCATCTTGGAAGCCATAGGAAATCAGCTGGGAGTCTTTGTCAAAACCTCAGTTCTCACATCACAAGGTAAGTACACAGCCTATGCTAGAATCTGTGTTCACCTGGATATTTCAGGACCCGTCCCAGGCCATATTGAGCTAATCCATAAAGGATTGCAATGGAAGCAAACCATTGATTATGAAAATATCCCATTCAGATGCTGAACATGCCGACAGCATGGACATCTTAGTCATGGCTACCCTATTAATCAACCCCCACCTTAGCCCCAACAGGAAAAAGTGGCTACTCCATCCCCTGGTTTCACCTCCGTTTCAAGAAAGAACAAAGGGAAGAAAGGAAAAAATCCTCCTAAACCCTCCACCAATATTTCCCCCACTAATACCGCCTCCACCCAGCATAACAGCTTTGAAGCTCTTAGCAATCTTGACTCTACTGAGCACCCTATAGTCTCTCATGCCCCCACTGTTCAAGATCCATCAAAGATAAGTCAATCATCTAATCCAACCAACACTCCCAGCCCAAACTCTGATTCAATCCATGCCTAGACACAACAACACAACCCAGAATCCTCTCCCATCCAGATCAATACTAGCCACACCTCACTGCAAACCCCTCCATGCATAGAACTTCAAGTAGACCAGCCATCCTCAACCACTTCAACCAATCCTCTAGAGGAGATCCTAGGCGATCTAGATCTCCAAAAGGTCAATGAGCAATGGTCCAAACTGGGAGTGGATGCCATTCCCCAAGAACACTTGGAGAAAATAGAAATGGCATACCTGCAGCTGGAATATATCAATCAGAATGTAGCCAAAAGGCAATGAGGAAGTAGCAGCCAAACGGGAATTCAAGCCAATTTGGATCTAGACCAATACAGGCCGCAAGGACCAGGAAGAAAGAGAGGGAAAAAATCCACAAGACAGCAAATAAAAGAACTAGGCAGGCATCTAATCAATGAAGGAAAAATCAGGGCCTTGGTCCTATCTGCTCCAAAGGTAACTCCATGAAAATCACAACCTAGAACATTAGGGGGCTAGATGGCACCTCCAAAAGAAGGATCCTGAAAAATCGTTTATTCTCACAACACCCTGACCTCATACTTCTTCAAGAATCCAAATGCTCTCCCAAAGGTACTGAAATGCTTAAAAAACTCTTTTCCAAAAGTCACCATTGCATAAGCATAGATGCCATCGGGCAAGTAGGAGGGTTACTCACATTTTGGAGCAAAAGAAAATTCTTCATGCAGAATGCCCTGTCCACCAAGCACTCGTTATCAGTCATATTTAACATGCCAGACTCATGGAAAACGATATGCGTCACCAACGTGTATGGAACCCAAAGAATCCAAGAAAAGTTGAAGATGTTGCAAGACTTGGATAAAGTCCAACAACAACATGGGGCAAACCACTGGATTTTAGGTGGTGACTTCAACATGATCACCAATCTAGCGGAAAAAAAGGGAGGCTTACGAAGATTGGATAAAGACTCTAAAGCATTAAACACCTTTATTGCTGAATCCAAACTCATTGACATCCCCACAGTCAATGGTCTGCATACTTGGAACAATAAGCAAGGAGGAAACAGGAAAATAGCATCCAGGCTCGATAGGTTCCTTATGTCGGAATCCATTATGCTTCAAAATATAGACATGGAGGCTAGCATTCTGCCTATTGGGGGATCTGATCACTGGCCAGTGCAAATTCACTTCACCAATTTGGACAGGCCCCACAACAGACCATTCAGATTCAAGGCTTTCTGGATAGATCACCCATCATTCATGCAAAACATACAACGCTGGTGGACTCAAGCCATCATAAGGAGCGAAAATATCATGTTATATTCCAGTAGAAGCTCAAAATAATAAAAGAAAACCTCAAGCGTTGGAACAAGAACACCTTTGGCGACATATTTAAAGCCAAAAAAGAACTCAAGGAAAAAATGGCGAACCTCCAGCAAACATTGATCAAAGAAGGGCCCAATGATGAAAGGATAGCTCAAGAATCAAACCTTCAAAGGCAATTGGAAGAAAGGCTAAAACAAGAAGAGCTGCTGTGGAGGCAGAAATCGAGGGTACAATTGTTAAAACATGGAGAACGCAACACAAGCTTCTTTCACAAGTCAACTATCCAGCATAGAGCATATAATCGCATTCTCTCCCTCAAAAAAGCTGATGGCGATAAAGTTTATACCAGGGAGCAAATAGGATCTGAACTTAACTCTTATTTCAATTCTCTTCTCAACGATCCCATTCAAGACAGATCCCAAGCCATCACTAGAAAATTTGGTGGAAATTTTGATGGCCAATTCGTCGCTATTCTGACACATAGTTGTCGCAAGAGCGACAGTTCGAGGGTGGGCAAAACATGGTTTGTCATGCCATCGTAGTTCCGACGCAATTAAAAAGTGTCGCACTATCAACACTTCTTCCGTCGCTTCCGAACAAGCGTCACTCTTCCGACGTCTCCCGAACCATCGCGCTTCCGATTTTTGTAAACTGTCGCACTTCCGACGAAATGTGGTCCGACGTTTTGAAAGTCACTCTTCCGACGTTTGTAAACGGTCGCAATTTCGACGCAATGTGGTTCGACGTTTCGAACATCGCTCTTCTAAAGTTTGTAAGCTGTCGCAATTCCGATGAAATGTGGTCTGACGTTTTTAACGTCGCTCTTCTGATGTTTGTAAACTGTCGCAATTCCGATGAAATGTGTTCCGACGTTTTGAACGTCGCTCGTCCAATGTTTTTATACTATCGCTCTTCCGACGTTTTTAAGCTGTCGCAATTCCAACGCTTACAAGGCGTCGGTATACCGACGGCGGGTTCAATTTAAAAAAAAATGAAACTTTAAAAGAGGAAAAATGTTGTTTTGAATATATTAAATGAAGTAAAACAATCCATGAAGTCATTACATTTTCACATCTGAAGATTGGAACCCAAATATCCATCCAGAAAAGTGGAATTCCCACCCCAGACAATGATAGAAAAATACCCCATGTCACATACATGGACATGATATAAGACCCAGTAATGGTCCACATGGAGATTATCGACAAATCTAAGAAAGCATCTGAATATGCCCGAGGCATCTATAAGAAATTGAAATAGCAGTATGTAGAATAGTAAAGCAACAGATAGAGTACTGACATCCATTGTTCCAAATACAAATTAAAGTACCCAAAATCCTTGAACAGAGAAAAATGATAATCATGTGAGGAGTGTGGTATGTCCAAAATATAAAAATACCATCAGACCATATCAATAAACCAGCAACATAGACCAGCGTCGCTAGTTTTGAAGGCAGAGCGATAAACATTAATCATTTTTTTTTCACAAGAGAAAAAACGTTGTTTTGAATATATTATATGAAGTAAAACAGTCCATGAAGTTATTACATTTTCACATTTGAAGATTGGAACCCAAATATCCATCCAGAAAAGTGGAAGTCCCACCCCAGACAGTGATAGAAAAATACCCCATGTCACATACAGGGACTTGATATAAAACCAAGTAACGGTCCACATGGATATTATCGACAATCTGAGAAAGCATCCAAATATGCCCGAGGCATCTATAAGAAAGTGAAATAGAAGTATGTAGAATAGTAAAGCAACAGATAGAGTACCGACGTCCATTGTTCCAAATACAAATTAAAGTACCCAAATTCCTTGAACAGAGAAAAATGCTAATCATGTGAGGAGTGTGATATGTCCAAAATATAAAAAGACCATCAGACCATATCAATATACCAACAACATAGACCAACATTGCTAGTTTTGAAGGCAGAGTGATAAACATTAATCATTTTTTTTTCACAAGAGAAAAAACATTGTTTTGAATATATTTTTATGAAGTAAAACAGTCCATGAAGTCATTACATTTTCACATCTGAAGACTGGAACCCAAATATCCATCCAGAAAAGTGGAAGTCCCACCCCAGACAATGATAGAAAAATACCCCATGTCACATACATGGACATGATATAAAACCCAGTAACGGTCCACATGGAGATTATCGACAATCTGAGAAAGCATCCAAATATGCCCGAGGCATCTATAAGAAAGTGAAATAGCAGTATGTAGAATAGTAAAGAAACAGATAGAGTATCAACGTCCATTGTTCCAAATACAAATTAAAGTACCCAAAATCCTTGAACAGAGAAAAATGCTAATCATGTGAGGAGTGTGATATGTCCAAAATATAAAAAGACAATCAGACCATATCAATAAACCAGCAACATAGACCAGCATCACTAGTTTTGAAGGCAGAGTGATAAACATTAATCATTTGTTTTTCACAAGAGAAAAAATGCTATTTTGAATATATTATATGAATTAAAATAGTCCATGAAGTCATTACATTTTCACATCTGAAGATTGGAACCCAGACTCATGGAAAATTTGTCATCAAAAAATCAAAAAATTAAGAAGACTGCCCTCATACGGGGAAACCAGTCTTGAATGTTTAATTTACAGAATTCAAAAATATTACAAATGTCTAGTACGATAAAATAATCTAAAAGCAACCCAATTAAGTGGGCTTGCGAAGCAAGAAAAATAAATTAACCAAACTAGTCCTCCGGTGGCTCCTCCATGATTCGGCACCATCCTCTGGAAGGTCCAGGATTGCTAGGTGCTACCTCCACATGCATGCCAGGCTCCCCTCCTGAAGGCCCGAATGCTGGCCGGCTTTTTCCGAGCTCAGACCCGCCGGACGAGTGCATTCTTCCTCCATTTGGGCCTCCTCGCGGAAGACCACAGTGACTAAAGCCATGATTCACGGGCGGTTGAGAGAGCAATTGAAGGAAAATTGCGTAGTGCGCGTCGTGGGAGAAGGTGAACTAGTGGTGGGGAAACGAAGAGCAGGGGAATCCATACGGTGGCTAGATCCTACAACCCGACCCCGCCCACTCCTAGTATTTGGATATCGACCCGCGTAATAATCACTAGACTGGTCGAAAGTCGACTCTTTTGAGGGGCTGGAGGGAGAATGCAGGGGTTGACCTCTAGTGCTCCCCCTGCGGCGACGCATCCTATGACGCACGTGAGGCATGAGTGCAGTCTTAGGCGCAGTGGGCAGAAGAGGAGACGGAGAAGCAAAATTCCAAGAAACAGAGGAAGACAGACACAGACAGAACCGAGAGAAATGCAGATATGCAGCAAGGTCTAAGCAGCAGTTCAGCTGGCGACTTTTCCTTCTCGTCACACTTAGCAGGTAGTGTAATCCAGCAACCATCTCGTCTGAAAAACCATAGTGAAACACCATTTTGTCGACCTGACTGCAATGAAATCAAAGGACGCCCGTCATAATTAATCTCTGATCATTAATGACAGCCGAAGGCCGGATCATATTGGAGCATGCGGAATCGCTCACAGGAGTGGAGGGCCGATCTTGAACAGTGTTAAAACTTAATTAATGCAAATTTGATGTGAAAAACTAATTGAACAGCGTTAAATGTTAATGTGATTGATATGAAATCACCACATCCATGTCTTATCACCTTAAACGTCATCGAATGCACCCGCAGCCGAGAGCAGGGCAAGTTTTGATTGAGGACACGTGGCAGAAATTGATTGGACCGGATCTTTGTTTGGGCTGCTCGTGCAGTGGAAATCCGGACTTGAAAAATATTAGGGCGAATTTGATAAGAAATTCGCGTCGCAACTCTCCCTCCATACGCCATCCCAACTTCGGACTCGAAAAATATTAGGGTGGAATTCATTTGGTTTTCGCGTCACAAAATTGGCCGACGTCAGCAAGCTATTTTGGAACGCGAATTTGGTTTGAATTATGGTTTATCATCGTTTGAAGTCCGGCGGGCTCGACTTAAGAACAATTTTGTTTGATCCCATCTTATAAAATTTGTGTTGGTTTTCTTTGATAATACACATATTTATAATAAATCATGGGAATACCACACTAAAAATGTGGAAAAGTTATATAAATTATTGAGAACAATCATTTTTATGTAAAAATATCCAATTGTGCTTTTGGGAAATAAGAATTCGAGTATTTGGTTCATATTGTTTTAAAGGAAGGAGTGAAGTTGGAGCCTCAAATGATGCAAGCTATTACAAAATGACCTATTCCTAAGAAAAATCAAGGTTCTTATAATATTTTTTAGACTTACATGATATTATTGATCATTTGTTAAGAATTATGCATGCATTTCAAGTCCACTCACATATCTCTTGAAGAAAATATCATTTATATGGAATGATGAGGCTACTTTGGTATTCTCTCTTTCAATGGATGCCATGTCTTCTACACCAACATCGGTTGCACCTACTTTTGGTAAAACATTCATAGTAGAGTGTGAGGCACTAGGACAAGGAATTTACGTAACATTAACACAATAAGGGATATCA
The DNA here is from genome assembly GCA_034641835.2 of Pinus albicaulis. Taxonomy (NCBI): domain Eukaryota; kingdom Viridiplantae; phylum Streptophyta; class Pinopsida; order Pinales; family Pinaceae; genus Pinus; species Pinus albicaulis. The sequence goes on along the minus strand of JAXQQM020072486.1, from coordinate 730,132 downwards.
TTGGCTTTTAAAAGCAAGGAATTCAAAGAAAATATTTGGTGAAATGTACGTATGAAAAATAAATGGAAGCAATATTACATGCAATAAAAAATGGGGATAGTATATCATTGGGAGGCACTTTAAAGTCAAGATATACCATGATAGCATAAAGTATTTTTTGAAGCTATGGATTTCATTGGAAGATTAACAACAATGAGGAGAAAAAATGCAAAGTTTTAATTTTGAGATAATCTGCAAAAAGGGTAAGGAAAATTTAGTACATGATGCTCTTTCTAAAATAGAAGAGGCCTCAAATTTATATCCAATTACATTTTCTATTCCTAGGTGGCTAGAAGAAGCTTTCCATAATGGAAAAATGACAATAGTACTAAACAAAAACTAAAATTTTTAAAGGATGGGATGAACTCTATGGAGCATTGGGAATGAAAGAGAGATATACTTTGGTGCAAATGTAGAATATTTTTATGCACGCAAGCATATTTGAATAAAAAAATATTAAGGGAGTCGCATGTCTCTCTAATGGTAGGACGCAGGGTTCCTTAAAACATCTCAAAGGATCAAAAAATATATTTTTGGAAGGAATGAAGAAAGATATTCAAAATTTTGTAAGAGAAGGTCAGGTTTGCATAATAAATAACGAGAGATAGTAAAATCTCTAGGGTTACTTCAACCATTCCACATACATATTCAAAGACTAGAAGATATATCAATAGACTTTATTACAGGGTTACTGAAATATAAAGGTAAGTATTACATTTTTGTGGTCATTTATATAGACAAATTTTGTAGATTTTTTTTTGTAGAGCTCAAAGTACATAAACAACAAGCCAAGTGGCAGAAGTGTCCGTGAAATAAATTCATAGTCTTCATGGTTTTCCTAAAGTAATAGTAACAAGAAACTTTTTGAAATAATTATTTAATATGAGTGGAGAAACACTAGCTGCCATGAGTTCTACATATCAAACACAATCAAATGGTCAAACAAAAATAGTTAACAAATGTTTTTAAGGTTATCTACAATCTTACTCTTTAGAAAAGAAATCTTAATGGATGAAGTGGGTTCCTCAAGGAAGAATGGTAATATGATACTATCTTACTACCTATCACACATCTACTAAAATTTCCCCATTTAAGGCCCTTTATGGATATCCAACTCCTAGTACCTCATAATTTTTGCAAGATAAGTCCAAAGTATAGGAAACAGAGTCACATATGGAAAATACTAAAGAAACTTTGAAAATTATTATGGAAAACCTTCAAATGACATGAAACATGATATAACAACAAGGGGAACAACATTGAAGTGAAAGATAATTTGAGGAGGGTAATTGGGTATTTTTTAGATTATAGCATTATAAGAAATCTTCATTCAAGAAAAATAAGAATAAAGAATTAGCTCAAAATTGAAAAATGTTATGGCCCTAAATAATTATTCATAGGATTGCACAAGTGGTATAGAAGTTATATTTTCCTTCTTCTTGCATTCATAAGGTTTTTCATGTATCTTGCCTAAAAAAGGTTTTGGGAAAAAATATGCCAATGTAAAAATCCTGCTTAATAAAGAGACAAAATTGTTGTGCTTTCGGAACCTGACCCAAGGATTGGACATGAGTTAACAAACAAAAGGATAGAGGAACCAGACTTGCACTCGTGGTCAAGCCCTGTACCAAAACCACGAGTGGAATCACAAAAGCGGGTTGCCCATATCGCACCGCTTTTGTGGAGTAGGCGGTATTTCCTATTCGCGAGCGATTCCATAGGGAATGCGACACGTGGCGAAGTGACCCCCGAAAAACCACCGTTTAACCAGCACCATCACGCGTTAAAGCCCGACATTGGAAGCCGAGTGAAATTTCCAAGAGTCGTTGATTTGGAGAAGGGCCATCGAACGGTGGTCGCACGTTGAACTTGCCCGGAGGTTAACTAAGGTGTGCAGAGGATAGCCAGGTATGATACGAGTGTTTGATTGGTTATTGATATATATAGGTGGGGCTGGAGTATAATGAAATTGTTTAATTAAACGATTGGCAGATAATTAGCATAAGTCTGGAGCATGATTTTTGTAAGGCTGGGTGGTGAAATATAGAGCCGAAAGTTCATTACAAGTTATTTATTTAAAAATAAATGTGGAGTATAAATACAAAGTGTTGAAAGTTAAACATTTTTTATAAAGCTTGGAGATAATATAAAGTCGGGAATATAAATTAAAGTACAACCATTGTGGATAGTATTTATTTATCAAATTCTACGAATTTCTACGAATTTGATAAATAAACCCGAAGAAAGAAGAAGTCAATTAAGACTCAGGCTGGAGGAAAAGAACGGGATAAACCAAGGGAAAATGCTGACAGAGCGATTGTAGACACACCAGCTATCCTTAGGGGTCCAATTTTTGTTTTGTTGCGTCACACGATGATCTCTCTTCTCTGGGATTTACTTGTATTGAAGATCACTATTCTAGGAATAAGGAGTTATTTTCTCCAAAAATAACCCTAGCCAAACATTGACAATGCATCAAGGATATCTTTCTATGCTTCATAAGCACATATGTTCTACTTCTAAATCATGTCTTGGAAGTGGTTGTTGTGCTGGAAATTATTCACCAGTTGGTTTCATACCAAAGTCTTTTTCACATTTTCAGCATCCAATACATGAAAAATATAATGGTTTAAAACAACCTAAATATTTGAAATTTTGCAAGAATTGTCTGGCACACTTTCAATATGAATTTTGAAGTCAATTGCATGATGTTGTATAGGATCAAGTGTCATTTTGAATACCAAATGTTTCACAAAAAACTTCTCAACATGCTACCCTGCAGTAAGGATTAAATGACAATATTGCATCAACTATTTCCATAATAAAAGTGCACCTCGGCCATAAGACTAAACAACTACAAATGTTGTAGATCTAACAAGACCACACAATCAAATGTATCCCACAAGGCCAATACTGTATGAAAAATGAAAAGGAGTTTGCAACCAAAAATACCTTAGGCAACTAATTCAATTAGATACACCAAACCATCAGCAAAAAGGAAAACCAGCTTACTTGGCCTCAATATTTTCAACTGGGTCCTCTAATTCAACCAATAAAAAGGCCAAAACCATAGCATTGAGATACATTTCATTACACTGTCAATAACAATAAAATTTGACTCAGCCATAACCCTTTCCTTTTATTGTTGTGAAAAGATTTATGCATTACTCTAATGTGGCTAGTCCATAGGCCAAGTAGATCACTGGGTAACAAATATGTTTCCTTTCACCTTTGAGTTTTCAAATTATGCCTACCAAATCTAAGACATTTAAGAGGGAGAACTAATACAATGTTAAAAAGAAAACCAGAGCACACATCTACAAATTACCTCCTTAGCTACTGTCACAACATCATTAAATATTTTCGGAGAACCATGCTTGCTCTCCAAGACAACATTTTGCCCCTTCGCCCCAAGGGTGACTCCAATAAGATCAACAAGTTTGTTCACATCGCCTGCAAGACAAATTGACAATGCTTTTAGTAAGTGTGCAATTGAATGCCAGACCATATGCCAAAACAACCCTCCATGAAAAATTAAAATAACACATTAAAATCAAATATAAGTGGACAAGGAAAGATCCACCGCAGTGAAGTTTCACGTGCAGGTGACCTTCCTTTAAACATAATTTTTTCTCTGACCTGCAATTTTTTTGTCAGTGAGCCATCCTTGTTGAAGTACAACTCCTTTTCCATAGCTCTTGTATTAAATACCTTCTCTCTGTTGCGTAATCTCAGAATCCCTCTTCTGCTTGAGCTATTAAAGGAAATGCGTGAAAAAATTGAAAGAGAAGACAATTGTCTGCCATAATTATCAAACATTTCACCCAACTTCTTCCCCTTTCCATTGTTACCCAATGAGGTAGATGTGGAAATTGTTTTCATACTGCCCAAAGCAGAGGCCATCTTCTCTTATGCTAAATATATAATTACAAGATCTTCATATTAGTATGAACCTTAAAAAACATGACTCCCATTGCTAAAAACCACTTTTAAGTTGTAACAGGCAAACTAAACAACTATCGCAACTTTTGGCAACTTCTTGAGCATTAAGAGAGAAACAACCAAAGAGAAATACAACCACAATCCTCATTTTAATGAGACCGGACTATATATTTGCATTAAGATAATAGAAAGAAATCACGACTATATTAAGGCCAGCACAAAACAATCTTTAACTAGTGTCTCTCGCGGCCTTCAAGTTGCCATGCTAGAGGTTGCATATTTTTAATTTAAATTCTTGACCTCTCGTGCCCATCTATGAATGCATCCAATGGGATATCTACATCAAATGCTCCTTTATATCCCCAAAACAAATTCCCTACTACAAGAGCACCAGTATTGATGGATCACCCCACACCATCCCACCCACTAGAAACGGTGAAAAAGGAAACCCGAGAAAACTTCTGAAATATCTCAAGATGACTATATGGGTGGTTCTTACGAATCAACCAACCATTCAGAACATGCTCATCAATCCAAACCATGAGTATTATGTGACAATATTCAAGCAGGCACTGAATCGGATTTCTGAAGCTATGTTAGAGAAACCCTAAACTCTCACCGAAAATAGGTGAAATGTGGCACCACTCAGAGATTGACATGTGCCAATTGGTACAAGTGGTAGACAATTGGCATGCTCAAACAACGAGGTGATGCAGGAATGACATGAGGGAGAAAATATCAGAAAAGCCCCAAATCTAGAGAATTAAAGCTCATCACCAACCTGAGATTGACAACTTTACATGATGTAACCTATGAAATCGTAAATGGAGAAATCATAGTAACAATAAAGTAACCTATGTAACAATAAAGTCGGATTCATCCCGGGAGTGGTAATGGGAGAAATCATAGTGAACAACAGGAAACATGCAGAGTTGCTTACAATCAAATAGATGAAAAAACACATACAAAAAACCTAGATAATAATCATGAACAAGCTTAATATTGAATTATGAATTGTAAAGGAACTTTAAAAATGTGACATTACGAACCTAGTCAAGCGCACAAGTAAAAATATCCTGGAAATGACCCTGGTTGACAAGTTGTATTGCTCATGATGCAAGAGGATTTGTACCTGCACTGCCAAGTCAATCAAAATCCATCATTATCTATACAATAAATACAAGTAATTGATGTAGTATTTTTACTCTAAGATGCATTCTTATGATAATGTTAGAACATATGTTGAAAATGTCAAAACATACCCGAATAAGCTCCTCTTCGTTTCAAGAACAATTTATTGGAGTCGCATGAACTTGGAACAAGCCTCCCACGATTTGAAAGAGTAGCAACTAAGTCAACAGTGACTTTTTTGTTGCTACGCTGGATCAAGGGAGGTTTGCTCCAAGATTAAATCGCTCCAATAAATTATTCTCTACTAAACAGGGCCAACCACGTGAAGGTGGAAGCTCTTATGGCCCCTCCCCCCCCACCTCACATCACTCTCAACTCCCCAATACCCAATCTATATTTCATTTTTTACTTTCATGAGCATAAAAAAAAATATTCAATAACTAATAAAAAAACAATTCAACAAAAAGTACGCAAGGAAACATTGCAATTAACGCTTGACATAAAAATAGTATGATAAATGAGTTTTTTATATAACGCAAAAAACGTTCCAAGTATGGTAATGTTTGTCTTATAATAATACAATATTTTACATTATCGAATTTTCTTTTTCTTCTTCCTATTTTTAAAGCTCCTAATTACATCATCAATATCATCATGCTCTTCTCTTGTTTCGTGCCTTTCGACCCGCACTGCTGACCAAGTTGCGTAGTCACGATGTCTGGTCTCATCCAGTGACGGGGCATCGCCTACAAAAACAGATAATATTAAATTTTAATTGTCAGTTTTTAAATATCATTGAACTAGTTCGGTAATATTAATAAAAAATTGCAATGAGATTATTTACCTGGTGCACCAGTTGTCGGCGCTGACCTAGTTGCGTAGTCACAATGTCTGGTCTCATCCAGTGACGGGGCATCGCCTACAAAAACAGATAATATTAAATTTTAATTGTCATTTTTTAAATATCATTGAACTAGTTCGGTAATATTAATAAAAAAAATTGTAATGAGATTATTTACCTGGTGCACCAGTTGTCGCCGCTGACCTAGTTGCATAGTCACGATGTCTGGTCTCATCCAGTGACGGGGCATCACCTACAAAAATAGATAATATTAAATTTTAATTGTCAGTTTTTAAATATCATTGAACTAGTTCGGTAATATTAATAAAAAAAATTGCAATGAGATTATTTACCTGGTGCACCAGTTGTCGCCGCTGACCTAGTTGCGTAGTCACAATGTCTAGTCTCATCCAATGACGGGGCATCGCCTACAAAAACAGATAATATTAAATTTTAATTGTCAGTTTTTAAATATCATTGAACTAGTTCGGTAATATTAATAAAAAAAATTGCAATGAGATTATTTACCTGGTGCACCAGTTGTCGCCGCTGACCTAGTTGTGTAGTCACGATGTCTGGTCTCATCCAGTGATGGGGCATCGCCTACAAAAAAAGATAATATTAAAGTTTAATTGTCAGTTTTTAAATATCATTGAACTAGTTTGGTAATATTAATAAAAAAAATTGCAATGAGATTATTTACCTGGTGCACCAGTTGTCGCCGTTGGGACTGTTGCCCTGTCGTCCTCTCTGGTGGTAAGATCCTCAAGGGAAACATTCTCTGTCATTTAAACAAAAAATGTTACAAGGACAACCATCAAGGTATAATTAGAAAAAATTATAAGTGGAAATTAATTACCATCACGGCCCTCACTGATAGTAGCATTGTCGGCCTGGTCCCCACTACAATGATCAGGTTGCACGTGAGGATCATCTACATCTGGCTCTAAAACTGAGTTATTTGCCTTGTCGGTAGTGCTGCTCCCCTGATTTAAACAAAGTTGTTAGACATTAAATTTATGGACGAAAACAGACATATTGAAAGGTTAATGTTTTACCTTATCAGGCATTTTGGATCTTGGGACCTGCCCCAAGCTTCTGCGATGTTCAACTATAGCTTGATAGCCGAAATGGAAAGCGATATTTTTATCTTCCTCTGTAGTTTTTTTTCCGAAGTCATCACCCTACATTACATATGATTGTATATTTTTAATCATATTTGATAGGATTACAAAAACGTTGGAAGGCGATACAATTAATTATAAGATGTTTAGCTACTTAATTACAATTCTTGCAGCTAATTTCAAGTAGCCACCCTCGCCTAGCTTATGATGGCTCTTTTTCTCAATCCTAGCTTTGCTTGCCTTTGAGGTGTCAGGCAACCTAGCATCAACAAAATTGAAGTCAGATATGACGTAGCATACTTTTATTTTAGACATAGAGAAAATTAAAGCTATTGAATTAAAGTTGTAATTTACCTTGCGGGTCCAGTTGGCATTTTTCCTTCTTTCTTTTCCCTTTTCTCTTTTCCGTCATGGATGAGTGCTCTCCACTCACTCTCTGGAACTGCAAGAGGGTGCTCATATCTAGGGTTAAATTGCAATTGCGTCCTATAGGTTTCCCTGGTATATTTCAAATATTTGCCGGCTACCCGAGCCACTGCTGTTCTGTCAAATGTGCCGACCCCAAAAAGGGCTTCTAGATAAGCTTGAAGTTCTTTTTTCAGGTTGGAATTCTGGGAATTCCACCCTGTGCGTATGATTGTTCAATATTTTGATTGATAGTAGTAAACATAGAGAGTTAGGGGGCTCTTGACTTGGTTTAGTTGGGCCATTAGATCCCTAACATCTACTAGGGAGAAACCCCCTTGAGTTGGAGGAGAGCTAGCCCGAAGTGAAAAGAGGTTGGTGAGGTGACAATGGGGCTATTGAATTACACATGGTATCACACTTTAGCTTTAGGACGTTATCTTGAGAATTGCGAGATTTTGATATATCAATTCTCAAATTGTTTACAACACTATTGTTAAGAACTAATAAGAAGTGATGTTGAGGGGTTTTTGGGTATAAGAAAAAATACCATTTAAGAACTAGGGTTCTCAGTCCTTGGCATTCCTTCACCTGGGCCTAGGGGCACACTAGAATAATTTTACACTAAACCATGCAAACTTAAAAGTAACTTAACAGATCCATAAAGTAATAATAATCATAATTCCTAATTTCCTATTGTACGATATGATGCAAATTATTCAAACATGAAGCAATGAAGACATGGAATGTCTGAATTTCAAGATTGATGAACCAATACAAGAAGTTAGAAACTACAACTTTGATTCAATACTCTGTGTCCTAACTCCAGGAAGGAATCTAGTTTGTAGGAATGAAGAGGTTGTTATCTTTACAATCCCATCCCAACATCAAATTCAGTGATAAGTTTCTATGAGGTTCGGGGTCAAGGAAACATTCACTCCACGAATGATATATTTAAGTAGGCTTCTCCTATTCTGGGAAAACACCATACCTATAATGCATTCACTTGCATGTATAAAGGGAAAGGAAAACATGTTTTCATACAACGGTGACAAAGGCATCTTGGGGAAAGGTATCTTCACTTTTTATTTATGTTGTTCACCCACACCACTCTTGTGTTTTCACTAATCCCGTTTTGTCATTTTTGGATTCAAACTAATTTAAGGCCTTAAGTATTTTTTGACCTTTCGGTGTAGTTTTTATAAGTGGCATGTATGGATTTTCCATTAATTCTGCACTTTTTCTCTTCATGCGCATGTTTCCTTGGAAATAAAATGCATGATTTAGTCCCATACATTTAAGGGGTTGTTGGATCAAATCCATTGGCAATATCATGTTTCCTATTCAATCAAAATTTATCTCAGTTAGGGTAGGTAGGAAGGTTTTCCCTTTGTATTAATAGGGCACTTCTAGCTTGCATTTTTATTATATCTTTCAAATTTAGTGTCGTTTCAATTAGGGCATGAATGTTTGCAACTTTCAAGGTGAGAATGAACAAAGACAAATTTTTGTGATGGATGACTGTATATGACTCCATGTCCAGAGGAAAATGCACTAATATACTTCTTCAAATATCTATAGTTCTCATTCACCTCATACGGAGATGGTCCCTGATTTTGAGCCAAATGTTGCAGCAAAAAGTCCCCCCCCTCCATAATTTGATATTCAATGGAAATTTCTTAAATTGATGATGGGGCATGATTATGGAACATTGGCACATACATATGTAATGGAATTCCAAGATCATGATATATGTTTGCATATGTTTATGGAGATGGTGGAGAAAAAAAGAGCTCAAATAGAGCTGAAATTTTTCACATAAAAAGGACTATGGGCTTCACTAATGGTTCCATTTAAAAAATGATATCTAGACAGAGAATAAGTCTAGCATGCAAACATGCATTGAAAATTCATCTGAGTTTGCATTTTATTACTTATGATGGATTCAAATTTGGGTTTCAAAATGCCGGTTATGGCATGATTTTGTCGAGAAACCCTTATTTGGATTCTCATGTCGGTTTAATTTATATTTTAACTGTGTTTTGCAGTCTTTGGGTGATAGTAACTCATGAACTAGGTTACCAATGTGTAACAATCATATTTCAAGAATAAAGTTGTGATTTTTTTATATTATTATTATTATCTATTAGCTACGAGTATTGACACCTAATGCCTGGAATTTTGACATCTTGATAGCATGGATAGTTTCGAAAATGTTTCTAGTAATGTTAAAATAATAACTATCATTACGTGTCTTCACTTTTGTCACCATAATAGACCTGTGATATGGACTCATCACACAACTTCATATGCTACGTCCCAACAAGTTCAAACTGGTTGAACCTACCTCATAGTGTGGTTATTAAGGACAAGTTGCTTGGTATATAACTCGATAGCATAGACCGCGTTGCAGTTCTAAAAATAATCCTCGAGTGTCAAAAAAAATTCACAATATGTTCCACTATAAAGCCTTTTGGGATACCTGAAATAATATATGTATCATTGATTACTTTTAAAGTATGACAAGATCCAGAGGGAATTGAAATCAATGGAAGAGTGATCCACCAATGAGAACCTAGAATTTAGCATCAGATGAGTTAGAGTCTAGGAAATTGAAACCCTATAATTTTAATTAGTGATGAAGGACATCACATAGGTAATTATATTTTCATGTAGAATAACTTGTTAATTCAAATTTAAACTACATAATATGAAAGGCATACCATAAATTTTTCCACGTAAGTCCAAACAACCTATAAAAAGGGAAAACCTTCTTTTTCCATGGGAAATAATTTACCTTTCCTTTTTCAAGATAATCTAAATCACAAAAAATATGAACTATACTACACACATTCTTGGATAATGTGAAAGTGGAAAAGGAATACCTTACACAAGTGATGCACACATGTACATTTGAACACTAATAGATTTTTGTAGTTGAAATGCAATGCTTGTTTTCATTTAAATGTAGGGTTTTTAAAGCAGGGAGAAATAATGGCTGCCAAATTAATAAGTGTTTCTTTGGGAAAAAGTTACATCTTATATTGGGTGATGAAGATAATATAGGGTATTTAATCTTGATTCTTGACATCTAGAGAGAACCCTACAGCCTAACACAATCTAATGGAATTGACCAAAAAAACCCAAATAGAGTCAACCCTACTATAGGAGAAAGGGCCTACAGTAAGAACTTACCATTTTGCAAGAGCTGAGGGTGAATGCTTTTCTGCAAGATCTGAGGGTGAATGCAGGGCGAATGTTGTTCTGCAAGATCTAAGGGCGAAAGATGTTCTGCAAGAGCTCAGGGTGAATGTTGTTCTGCAAGAGCTCAGGAAGAATGCTAAGGGAAAATGCTGTTCTACAAGAGCTGAGGGCGAATGCTGAGGGCGAATGTTGTTCTGCAAGAGCGGAGGGTGAATGCGCGCATGATACCAGAAGTTAATGTAGCACACATGTACATTTGAACACTAATAGATTTTTGTAGTTGAAATGCAATGCTTGTTTTCATTTAAATGTAGGGTGTTTAAAGTAGGGACAAATAATGGCTGCCAAATTAATAAGTGTTTCTTTGGGAAAAATTTAAATCTTGTATTGGGTGATGAAGATAATAGAGGGTATTGAATCTTGATTCTTGACATCTAGAGAGAACCCTACAGCCTAACACAATCTAATGGAATTGACCAAAAAAACCCAAATAGATTCAACCCTACTGTAGGAGGAAGGGCCTGCAGTAAGAACTTACCATTTTGCAAGAGCTAAGGGCGAATGCTGTTCTGCAAAAACTGAGGTCGAACGCTGAGGCCGAATGCTGAGGAAAAATGCTGTTCTGCAAGAGCTGAGGGCAAATTCTGAGCGCGAATGCTGTTCTTCAAGGGCGGAGGGCGAATGCACACATGTTATCAGACGTTAATGTAGCTATTGCAACGAATACGAAACAATAAAATAATTTTTATGTAGCATGCATATAAGTTTTGTATTTTTATATAGCGCGCATATAAGTTTCTTATTTTTATGTAGCGTGCATATAAGTTTCTTATTTTTATGTAGCGCCCATATAAGTTTCGTATTTTTATGTAGCGCGCATATAAGTGTCATTATACCGACGGCGGAAAAAGCGTCGCTACTGGGATGGCTGCCTCCAAACGTCGCAATTGCGACACTTAGACGTTGTGTCGTACTTGCGACGTTTGGAGACATCCATCGCAATAGTGACGCTTTGGGCCATAGTGTCGCAATTGCAACATCTTCCTCCAAACTTCGCAATTGTGACACTTTGTCTAAGTGTCAGTATTGCGACACTTTTCTATAAACATCAGTATAGCGACGGTTTCGGGCAGGATGGAAAAAATTTGGGGAAATTTCTGACATTTGGTCAAAAGCGTCGGAACAAAGTGTCAGAATTTCCACCAAATGTAGTAGTGCATCAATGAAGTTGTCGATGCTATCCCCACCTTAGTCATAGAGGAGAAAAACTCCCTTCTTTTAAGAGAATTCACTGAGCAGGAGATTGAAGAAGCAATCTTTACCATGGCCTCGAATAAGGCTCCCGGACCAGACGACTTTATAATTGAATTCATTAAAGCTTGCTGACCCATTATTAAGGCTGACCTTCTCAATCTTGTAAGGAAATTTCAAAGAACCAAGAAAGTGCTGCCCGCCATCAACGCCACTTTCCTCACCTTAATTCCCAAATCGGACCATGCTGACTCCCCCGACAAGTTTCAACCCATAGCCCTTTGTAATGTCCTTTATAAAATCCTTTCTAAACTGATGGATAACAGACTTAAATCCATCCTCCCCTCAATCATTTCTCCAAAGAAAACTGGATACGTCGAAGGTAGGTAGATCACCGACAGCATAATCCTCACTCAGGAAGTGCTGCATTCTCTTAAAACAAAAAGGACTCCAGGTATGCTCATCCAGCTTGACCTTTCGAAGGCCTTTGATAAAATCAACTGGCACTATATAAGAGCAATCCTCCAGGCTTTTGGATTTATTCAGCTATGGATAAATTGGATAATGGAACTGGTCTCGGGAGCTTTCCTTTCAATCCTGCTGAATGGAGGACCCCTTCAACCATTCCTTCCATCCAGAGGTATAAGGCAAAGAGATCCCCTGTCTCCTTTTCTTTTTATTATTATGGCAGAAGGTCTGGGAAGATATTTATCCAAGGCGAAACAATAGAATCAACTCAAAGGCATCAAACCGGTACACCAAGGACCCACAGTAACGCATCAACAATTCGTAGATGATACAATACTCATGGGCGCCCCCACAATGCAGGAAGCTCGAACCATCAGCAAAGTGTTAAAGAATTTCTCGGAGGCCTCATGTATGGAAATCAATCTCACAAAATCCAAACTATTTTTCTTCAACATATCCATTCCTGTGCAGAGAAATCTCAGTAGAATTATTAATATTCAAAAGAACTCCCTTCCAACCAAATACCTTGGTATTCCACTCTCGGAATATGCCCACAAATCTGCCAACTGGGAAGCCCCCCTCAACAAAATGAGGGCCAGGCTAAGAAAATAGACCCACCGGGCCTTAAACATGGCCAACAGACTGATATTGGTCAAATCCGTTCTTCAAACCATCCCAACATACATGTTTTCAGCTCTTGCAGCCCCTAAGGCGGTTTATAAATCCATTCGAAGCATACAGCGATACTTCCTCTGGAATGGGGCCTCAAAGAAATCCAAATGGGCCCTCCTCAAGTGGACGGACATTTGCAAACCAAAATTGGAGGGAGGGATGGGCCTAAGAGACCCCGAGATATTAAGCAAGGCCGTAGTAGAAAAAATCTGGTGGAGATGGGTAGAAAATTCTAACTCCCTCCGGGGCACCTTGTGGAAAGTGAAGTATACAAATAAAATCAGGGACAAAGACCTCATCAGGCTTACCGACACCACTCAAGGATCCCCCATCTAGAACAAAGCATGGAAAAATCGACATATTATTCAATAGCACAGCTTCTAGGAAGTGCACCAAGGCAACACTGCCCTATTCTGGGAAGATGCCTGGCAGCAGCTCTCACCCCTGGACCACCCAGACTGGAACACTCTTAAAAGGGCTATGCAAGAGGCAGGAATGGTCATGGTAGCAGACTACTGGCAACCTGTGAACAAGGCAACCACATGGAAAATTGGTTACCGAAAGAACAATGGCATACCCAAGCATGCCCAGTGAATGTAGACCATCTTCTACAAGACTTGGATAAAATAAGAATCCTAAAATCTAAAAAAGAGGATATCCTGAGATGGGGAAGAAATCCCAAAGGAACGTTTAACCTCAAAGAAGCATATCAGATCTTGGCGGCCTCCCCGGATCAGCAACTGGACCACAAATGGCAGGCCCTTTGGAACAAAGGAACATGGCCAAAAATCACACTTTTCTCCTGGCTGGTCTTACATAACAAAGCACTCACATGGGACAATCTTCAAAAACGAGGCTTCGTAGGTCCTTCCTAATGTGTGCTCTGTGAGAATGGTCTAGAAACTCTAAATCACATACTCAACACCTGCCCCACGCCTTGCTCTATGTGGGATGACATGGCCCTGGTCTTCAGACAATCTGACAGAGATAGAAACTCCATCCAACTCTCACTCAGCAAGTGGAGATCTTCCATATCCTCCAATACCTTGGTCAATAGCGATTGGAATCTTATTTCGGGAGCCATAGCATGGATCCTATGGAAAGAGTGAAATGCAAGAATATTCAAGAACTCAGCAATGGCACTAAAAATGTTGACAAGGAAAGTGCGACAACTCATCACATAGTCGACCAATGCCATGGGCATATTGCAGATAGAGGGAAACACATCTCTGATTGATGAAATAATTATACAGATCTTGAATCTTAAAACCACGACCAACCTTACTGGGCAGAACCAGGCCTCAATAGGAAAAATGTAGGACAAATGGACTCTGCCTCCATTTAACACATTCAAATTCAATTTCGACGGGGCATCAAAACAAAACCCGGGAATTGTAGGTTACAGGGGAGCAGTAAGGAATCATACCGGCACCATCCATCTCATCTATCATGGCAATCTTGGTGTGAACACCAATAACGTTGCAGAACTAATCGCTCTCATCCGTGGTATCACTCTGGCTAATCGCTACAGACTTCTACCTCTGGTAGTGGAAGGCGACTCGGAGATCATAATCAGGATGATGAGAAAACTACAGATGGGCGCGCAGGTGGACAAAGTGACCCCAAGTTGGAGACTCTCGGCAATCCTAAAGGACCTACAAGGCTAGCTCCGCAATACGCAAGGGATCACCTTTCAAGCAGTTCGCAGAACAAAAAACAAGATGGCTGATGCCTTGGCCAATGCTGGTGTTGAATCCAAGCTGGACGAGTATCACATCCTTTGGCATGATATGGAGGAGGGGGAACTCAAAGATAAATGCAACACAATCAACAAGTCGGATCTGCAATCTTAGCCCTCAGCCACAAGGAAATCAATGGATCAGCCAAAGGAAGGGCATGTAAAGTCACCGAAAATGCTAGAAGTGGCGGGTTTTGCCAAACTGCTCGAGCAATCTTTGTTCGACAGGGCCGACTCTGCATACCGGAGCCATATCAAATAATTGCTCGCTCATCCACTTCACACAACTCAGCACGCCCATCTCTGTTTGACCGAACCATCTATGCTCGCCTAGAACTTCTCTATTTCTCCTTGGCTTCTATCTGCAGGCGCCAGGATGTTAGCCAATACACATTCGTTGAATGCTTTGCACAGGAAACTATGTAAGGCCATCTCAGGGAGGTCCCTTTGACTGCCGCTTGCACTCTGTATTTCTATGTAATCAATTAATATAAATCTATTTTACCTTTACAAAAAAAAAAAATGATACCAAAAATGACAATGGTAATTAATTTGTTTTTAATTATTTTATGATCATTGATTTTTATTATATGATATCATGTGGCAAAGTATTACTAGTTTTCCAACATACTATCTCAATTTTGAATTATTTTATAATGTGAGGGAACTAGTAAAAATTTCAAGTTTATTTTATTATTATTATTATTATTTTATTTTAAAATGGTTGTAATTTTCAATATTAAATGAAATATTTCTTCATCAATTTTTTGTCATTATAGCAAAGAAAAGAAACAAAATGTGAGCATCCGAGTTGGAGAATGATGTATGCTTATTTAACATTTTTTATTTCAATTGTCATGCTTGTTTCTTTGTGCATCAACACCTTTTCAAACAATTACTTTCCCACTCCTCCATCACGCAGAATACTACTTCCACACAACATTACCTCCATGCCCACACTACCTATAATGTTTTTCCACACTTGTTGCACAGTTTTTACTGTTATTATTAATTACTACTATATCAATTGTCATGATTGCAAATATTTCATATTTATTTCACTTCATAAATTTCTATTACATTAGGAGAATTTTTAGGTCTAAAATGGGTCTCCTAAGGAAATAATAAAAAAAAATGCATTTTTTATTTTATTTTTGACTTATCTCATAGAGAGTTTACTCAAATTTTACACTCGATGCGAAAAAATATTTTGTATCCAAAGAGTACTCACTTTTCATACTTAGTATATCCATGCTGAGAAAAAATCAAAATGCATTAAAACACTTGTTCTAAACACAATTTTTTTTATGTATTTTAATTTTTTCTCGATGCAGATGTACTCAAAAGTATGCAAAGTGGGTATTTGTTGGATGAAAAATCTAATTCAGCATCCAACAAGTGTACATATTTGAATTTTGAGTAAAGTTACAACAAGATAAGTAAAAAATATGACTAAAAATGTAGTTTTTTTACTTTCCCTCCAAAATATTCTCTTATAAGGATGGCAATTCCCATAATGCTTAGTGATATTAAAACAAAATAAATTTATTAAATGGACAAAATGGTTTTGTGAAAGAAGCAACTTTTCATGTAAGTCAATGTTTTTAATATCAAGGATGTTAAAAGAAAATGAATATTTGAATTAAATGAGTTAGATAATTTTAAAAATTTAAACTTTATTTCGAGTATCTCTCATTCGTGTGAAAAATAATAGAAACAAAAGTTGGACAACTGAGTTAGCAAACAATGCCTTCATCTCTGATCTTTTTTATATCCAAAATATTTTCATGTTCATTTCTCTGTGCATTGACACCTCTGCACACAATTCCTTCATTGTTCTTGCAGCACACACAACATTACCTCTACACACACTACATATAATATTTTCCCCTACTTGTTGCAGGATTTTTTATTATTCGATAAGTGTCATGATTACAAATATTTCATATTTATTTCACTTTGTAATTTTCCATCACTTATGGTATTGATATTCATTATATTAATACAGAAGAAATTTATTAAATGGACCAGATGATTTTGGAATGTCATAGGTTATCTGTTCTATGCTTTTGAAGGTATTATAGAAAAGATGGAAGAAGAAGAAACAATAGAAATATATTATCTCCTCCATATATCTAGTGAATCCCATTTAAAAAAATAAATAAATTAAGAATTGGCCAAAAAAATTGTTGGATTCCGGCCAAAACTCCAAATTGTATCATTCTTAGACAATGTTGTTTTGGAATATAAGAATGATAGTAAATGGACAAGCTGGATTTTGAATTTCACGATTTATTTTCATCATATCTCGTAAATTTCGTCTTTAGTATCTTAAATTTCTATTTATTAAGTGTGTCTTGTGTAATGAAGTTCACAAGTGAAATAGTGTTAGCCAATGATAATATAGGAAAAGGAGCAATTTATAGCTAAACGATATTCAAAACATTATTGATTAAGCAGTGATTATAAGTACAAAGCAAAATTGCATAGCAAAGGAAGAAAATACGTTAGTTGCACTGATACAAGTAACTCTCTTGCTCATATTAATAATAAATTTCATTGGTTTACTATGTATCAGTGGTATCTAAATCTGCTGATCGAATAGAAGAACAATGACAAAATTTGGACGAGCAGATTGGTGTATGTTGCATGTGTCCAAGAGGTTTTTCATTTTATAGAAATTATATATATTTGTGCAGAGAATACTGATTCAAAAAAAAGAACAATAATTTTAGGAGTGAAGACATCTCAATTCCTATCACTCCCAAGGCATTTAGAAAAACATTCAAGTTACTGGAGCCGAATAATTTCCTAAAATTGTTGAAAGTAGATAGTTTTCTATATTCACAAGTAGGGGGAATGAACATTATTTGCGAATTTATTTCACCAAAATCTTAGGTTGATTATGATATTTCATTTCACTACAAGGAAAAGACCCTCTAGCGGATTTTTTTGAGGAACCCCACAGAAAAATACCCCATACATCTGTTTCTAGCGGAGGTTGGTGGGTGGAGGGTTTTGCGGATGTTTTCCGCTCGGTGCACTTATCATTAAACTTCACCCTGGTGCTCTGGAATACCGCAAGCATAGGTGCGCACAAAAAAATTTTCACACTGGACATCGTGCACTTCGTACACACCCGCCTGGTGCATCCTATTATTCTATAGCACCAGTATGTCACAACTCTTCCACATCGGTGCATTATAAAACACCGAACCAAAACCGAAATCGCCCGGTGCGGTAGAAAGAAACCACACCGGTGCATCATAAAACAACACGCCAAAACACAAATCGACTGGTGCATTTGTAAGAAACAGTACTGATGCACCTATAAACCACGCGCACTAGTAAAAGGTTAAATTTAAAAAAAAAAATATTGAAAAAAACCTAGATTTTTCATTTTTCCAGTGCTCCTAAGCTCTCAATTACCAGTGTGCGCTCTACCATAGAACGCACTGGTGCGCACAAAACATTGGCACACCGGACAATGTGCATGATGTACACACCCACCCGGGGCGTCCTATTACGGTAATGCACCGGTGCTTCACTAATCTTCCGCGCAGGTGCATCATAAAACACCACGCCAAAACAGAAATGTGTTGGTGCGTTCTTATCCATGGGCATCGGTGTGCCTATAAAACTCATGCACTGGAATAATGTTAAATAAAAAAAAATTAAGGCCAAAAAAATGGTGCTTTACGACTATTCTGCATCGGTTCTTTACGAATATTCCGCCCCTGTGCATCATCAAAACATCGCACCAAAACTGAAACATCCGAGTGCGGTGTTAGGGAACTGCCCCAGTGCATTATAAACAATGCGCCAAATCTAACACCACCCGGTGCGGTTGTAAGTAAGCATACCGGTGCGCCTATAAAACCCCGCGTACTGGAACATGGTTAAATAAAAAAAATTATGACCAAAAAACCACATTTTTCACTTTCCTCAGTGCTCCAGAGCTCTCAAGCACCAGTGCCATTTCCCCTTCTCTGAGCCACCCTGACATCGGTGCTCTCATTGCACCCATTGCACGCACTGCTGCTCTGCATTGGCCACCAATCTCCAGCTTGCATTTTGAAAAACGGTGGGAAAATTTTCTTTTGCAAATTTTACAGCCAATATGCCTCCTCGACGGAGAAATGTACATGTATTTTTCTAGTTTTTCCATAATTAAGCCTTTTAGTGGATTAGAATTTGAAATAACCTTAAAAATAACCATTAAAAATGAAAAAAGAAAAAAATTGTCGCGCAGTGTGCCTGAGTCGTTCGACTCGCATTAGATAGCAGTGCTGCTTGTAAAATTTATAGACTGTGCCACCACTAGTGCTAACGGTATCCGCACTATTTCCGGGGAAATACCGAAAGCAGGGAAAATTTTAAGAACCCCCCTAAATCTATATGTATAATAAATGGGCGAATCCCCATGATACATAGGAAAAATGGAAGGCTATTTTATTAATAATATAATATGTATATATAATTTTTTTGGCGAATCTCTCATGAGATTATATTATCTTGTAAAATCATGGCGAATCACCAGTACAAATGGCGAATCACTAGTACAAAATGGCGAATCGTTGTCTAGTGGAGTTTAGGGTGTTGGTTCCAATGAAGATATGGTAGTTGAACCAGGAGTTGAAGGAAGTGAACCACCAAGACCAAGCATGGAACATGGTGACTCGTGAGGGAAGTAGTTCTCGTGCATTTTGGAAAACGCGTTCTAGTTCTACTAAGCATAGTGTTGTTGCTTATGCTACTACTAGCATTGATATTGAGGTTGGAGAGGAGTTTTAGGAAGCATGGAAGGTAGAAGTGGTGGAGAATTACAAAGAGAACCCCATGATGGGCTCCATTTTTCCCTTTTGTATTTGGGCCTGCAAGATCTTCTATCCATCGAACTAAAAATTAACCGTTCAACCAACAATCAACTTGACTGAGTTGATTAGGTACGAGTCAACTTAGACTAATCTTCAAAACTATTCTTTGCACTATCCCATATTTATCACACTAATACTAGACAACATTGAGCATTTGCACCCAACTCTCATGCATGCACAAAAAATGTTCATTAACATCTATAACCCTAACCAAGTGAGAATTGATCAACAATTTGCAACAAAGTTTGTTATAGTGTTGAAAGTTCATAAGAAATTTAGATCCATGGTACCTTAAATAAATTTTGAGATAACATCCACAAATTCAACCACAATAGAGAAAACTTGTGATAAATTTTAAACCTACAAAAATTAGGATTCATGTTCCATGGAATGATCATAAGAAGTAGCTTACATATAGGTCGAGTTTTGAACCTTAACACATTGATAATGCAATGTATTAGGTCAAAACTCACACATTGAAAAGTCGTCAATAAAGAGAAGAAAATATCATTATGAATTACACATACTCCAAACTTCCTACCAAATTCTACTTAGTTGTCTGCAACTCAGCTATACATAATCTTATAGTAAATACAAATTCCACAAATCCTTCTTCACATAGCTAATAAATGGCCATTGGAAGAGCAATGAATATATTATTTCATATTGAACTTCATATCCATAGCACTCCTATGTATTGTATCATGTTGACTGCTATAACTTGTACTTTATCTCTCTACTGAATTTGAAGAATAATAAGAAGATTTGATCAAAGGGTTTTTCCCACATTGGAGTTTTTCCCTGGCATCCGCCAAAATATTGTGTCCTCTTGTCTTGGCTTGTCTTCTAGTTATTTTCTTATGTTCTATCAACATTTTCTATCAATGTTAATGTGATTGCTAAATAGGAAATTTAATTGGGATAAAATATTGAAGTAAATTACTCCAAGCATAGAAAATATCATCGTTAACTAAAAATTAACACATTTTCTTATTAATATGTTTCGACATTAATTACAATTCATTTTAGATCCAAAAATATAGGATCCAATCAACCCAAAACAGGAACATAAATTATCATGACAATAGTTATCTCATGATCCTCCGGATGATCTCGAGCTCCACCTGGAAATAAAGCCATTTATTGGACACACATCACCATTGAATCTAACAAACTAAATTCTCTAGAAATTACCAAGGTAAAATCAGAAAATTAAATTATGTCCCTACATCAAGACATGACCGTCTAAGAATTAAATGACCATCTAACAAGTGGAGTAGAAAATGTCTTTACAAATGTAGGTTCTCTTAGTGCTTCCGATATGGCATCCTCCATAACTACTTGATATGGCCAGTCATCATATATGAACAAGGTCTTTATGATTATATCAACTAATAGTGATGCACACTAAATATTGACTTCTCCTACACATTCATAGTAATTAGTTCATTGCAAAAAACAACAATAAAAATATAATTCAACAAGAAATGAGGAATTATAATATGAAAAAATTATCCAAATGATCAAACAATGATGTTAGTGTGAAAAAATTAATCCAAATGGAAAAATATTATCCACATCAATGCCAACTTTAATATATAATAGGTTAAATCTGAGATGGAACAAGAAAAAATATTAAAACAAAGAGAGGGTTTCCAAGTCCATGTGTGAAGGTTCGTTTCTACCCTAAAAGGCTGGAAATATGGGTTTCTTGGGACTCAGAGTGATTTCCAAGTCTCATCAAGGATATCTAGTAGGTCATTGAGCCTCTAGAAAAAGTGGGAATGAAAGGAGACTTGATCCTTTTGTTCAAAGATGCCCATGCACATGGTGGCTCGGGACCAAAAATGGAAGTTCTGGTCCTATATAGTATAAAAAGGGTGTGATAAGGTAAAAACTATTACAATTCTGGATTTCATGGCAGGAGAGATAGCAGAAAAAAAATAAAAAATAAAATTATATATATATATATATATATATATATATATGGACAACCATCTAATTTGGAGATTTAACAGGTAATCGATCTTGAGTTTCAGCAAATGAACTAAAAGACCAATTTTTTAAATGGGTTAAATCATGTAAGGTTTTATTCCATGCTCCAAATTTTATTTATTTTTCCTTTTGAATATTTGAAGTCATAAGAGACACTGATATGGGAAGGTTCATGGCTCTATGGTAATGATGGATTAGCAATAAAGTTGTGGTTTCATTGATTTAATCTGGAACCCATGAGCCATACGCGATGAAACCACTAATATGGGAAGGGTCATGGTTCTATGGTATTGTTGGATTAGCAAGAAAGCAGTGGTTTCATGGTTTAGTCCAGTGGAAATGGAGTTATTTTTCAGTCTTGAGTCCTAATTATAGTGTTGCTCCCAAATCTCCTTTTAGCTTCTAGGAGTTACTTTGGCACTCCCACAGTATGTGACTATTGGATGGTATTTTTTAGTCCCATTGACCTAATTTGTTTGGTCATTCATAGACATTAATAACAGTATATTACCATACATAATGGGAAAGGAAAAGATATTGGGAAGCCTGGAGTCTATTGGTAGTTCTGTAATATTGTTAACGTAGTGGTATGGAGACTTTTAGTAGAAATGTTTCTACAGGTGGGTTTTATTATTGTTAATACATCTACATATTTATCTAATTCAACTTTTATGAGAGCGAAGTTTCTATAGATCACAAAATAGACTTATATGAGCTCATCACAACTACACAATGTTTCCTATATTCATTAAACAAATTGTTGCAACCTAGACTTATACAAATATTTTCTTAATCCTTTCTAACATGGTATCACTCAACTCAATACATACCTTAAAAAATCTCTCTATTTTCACTTCACCTACAAATAATATGGATTTTATACAAGATGGGAATCTGCTATCAGAGATAATCAGAAAGTACAATCCTTAGATGGTCTTAACAAGAAAAAATATCGGGTGTTTTGTAGATATTTTGAATCAATTTCATCCCACCTTGTTAGCATCAACACATAGAAGTGTTTGAAGCCAATTAATTTCTCTTGTACTAGTCGATAAGAAAATGACATCATGGATGTGAATCAAATCTTTAAGCTACATACAATTCTTCCTAATATTCGATAGTTCATCTCTTGTCACAAAATTTCCAAGCATTGGAATGGTTATAGAAACACCCTCTGCTTCGTGCTGAGTAAGGTTTGAACCAAAAAAATTTAGCAAAATACAGTCATGTGGATCTCAAAATAAGGAAAAAATAAATCAAGCCAGTAAAGGATATAGAAACTACCATACCAAGAAAAATGTGTTGCAAATTATCTATTGTTGCATTTCCTTTTAGTTGACCTCCATTCAAACAATCATCATGAGTATATAAATGTTGGCACAGAGGATTCGACATAACCACATTATCATAGTAAATTAACGTAATATTTCTAACATCCCAAGCCTACATATTGAAAAAAAAACACATTACCTTCAAAGACAAGTAGTGACTATAAGATGCATTCTCAGGTAAATTAATGGCACCTACCATAATATTACGAGGAACCTGACACCCAAGTGTACCAGCTCCAAGAAGAAGACATTTTGTAGATGAAAATCATTTCAAGTCTAGAGATGGTAGAGCACACCATCTAATAAGTTTCAAATTTAGAACTCTTGCTGATATAGCCAACCTAGAAGTAGTGTCACCTATAAGGTAATTAACATATCATTTATCTTATTGATACAAGTAAGCTACTCAAACTAACCTCTTTGGATCCATATAGATTGAAATATTAATCAATGTAGGTCCCATCTTTCCATGCCTATTCAATTCCCATCCAACTACATTATGAATCAGTTTGCAATTACTCTAACCTTGACATATCCAAACTTTGACAGCTTAGTTGAGGAATGGGAAAAACTTGATAATAAGAAAACATGAGATGATTTATTTATTTTATGATTAATGTTGATTCCCTTTGTGTTTTGCCTACCTGGTGGAGTAGAAACCAATATATCAACAACAAGACATTATTTCAAATCTCCAATACCTCCTTTCTCTATGTAGCATAGAACTATGGCCTTTTATAGGCCCCACGTCACCACAAAAAATGGAATAAAGTTGTGAAGTGGCCAACCAGGATTGGTTGGAAGGTGGCATGGGTCATAAAAACCAAGAAGCACCTACCAAGTCATATAGTTTTCAAATTCAAGTAAAGAATATAGAGGAAACTAAACACAAAGATATGTTTTGCAATTCCATTTTCTAATCAAGCAAATAATTTTCCTTTCAGTGAAATTCAAAGAATATTTAATTATTCTTATTGTACAAACTGTCATCATAAATTTATTCTACTTAAATAACATGTATTATATATATACACAAAAAATTATTAGTAGCACAAATATGTTAGTATTTTAAAAATAATTTTATAGCTTCCTCAAGAATATTGTTACAAAAAAGTATTCCATGAACTCATCTTCCAACCTTCTCGTTGGGATGCTTCACAATCTCTTAATAGTTGTAGTCTAACAACAACATCAAAGATTATGTGAACCAAAAATAAAGGAACACCTACATTTGGCCAAGTCGTGTTTCTCTGTGAATCAGTATATGTTTCGATATTAAATAAGGCTTGAGGATACAAGACATCAAGTGAAAACAACCTCAAATATCACACATTGACCTTCACCAATAAATGCAAGCATATATATTTTTGTTTTATGAAAGGGGGCTTGTGCTAACCTGTAGTTGATGTTGACTAGTGCCATTCATTACAAGCTGCTAATAAGGTGGAATTGGAACTAAAAGTATGATGAAATATTTTTATTAATTATGAAAATATGGAGTAATATTATAACATTGAGATAAAATATTGTTTATAGGTTTCAGGCGCAGATGGAAGTGAATGAAAAATTTAGGAAGTTTTGTTTTGAAACTTTCATATACCTATGGTGGTAGAATACTCATGCCACAATTGGAATAATTTTAGAAATTTGAACATCTGTAGAACTTCATATGTAGTATATATATTAAACAAGATGGCTACAAACGTATGCATCATGGGTACTGGTATATTTCATACTTTGTACCTAGTAGTACAATAATACTACAAGTACAGGAATACAACACCACATATTGGTGTGTATTGTGACCATCCGGGTATAATAAGGCCCTCCTTAAAAGGAAATTCAGTGTGGATTTCCCATAAAAAGTGTTTTTTCTTTTAGAAATAATGCATACAAATAAAAGGAGAAGGTGGGTTGAAGATCTAAAACTCTAGCCTATCATTTTCTAGGTGCAAGGAAAGAGTGTATAAATCATGCTTGGGGGCTCTTCATCTGATGTGGGGTGTATGATATGTTAATAACCCTTGGTTGTGCCATGATGGATATTCACACTCAAGATAGCTTTCTTATGGGAATTTCTAGACCTTGTCTTGATGCTTATGTGGTACACTTCCTTAGATAATTGAAGATGTTGACTGCACAATTATTTCCATGGAATGTTTTGACACCTAAAATGAGCCTTGGGTGTATGTTTCATAGAAAAATAACTATCACCTCTTGAAATCCTCTCACTTATGGTTTTTTGTTCCCAACAAAAAAGGGGTATTTGTATGACCTGCCTGTGATCTAGAAATAAATCGCTGAGAATGAACTATGCCAACAAGTAAAATAAACAAGGAAGATAGTAATAATATTTGGGAAAAATCCAAAAATAGGTGTTTTCCATTGGGTCTTGAAGTCAAATAAGAGATATAGAATTCCAGTGAGGCATCTATGTTAGATGAATCTCACTACGTAACACTATTTTGAACCCTACAACATATGCCTAGACACAACCCTACTCTTATTGTTTAAACCTAATCAGAGGAAAGTTCTTACCTTACCAATCTTTGTGGTCAAGGACCAGTAGGAAAATTCATAATAATCTTAGTGAAACCAAGGGACAAAGGCCCACACCATGTCACAAAATTAACTTGACTAGGCTGAAAAATAGAGATGTAAGAATTCACCAACAATGGAAAATACATGAGGAAGACGACCAAGTACCCAAGCTTTACTCATTCTAGATTTTCAGGAATTTACAAGTCTTTTAGATTCTAAATCTACAATTCAGAGATCAAAACTCCTAGAATTCATCCTCGTTGCAATTATTTTTTCTTATTTTAAAAATCCATTCCTCCTTAAAACCTACACATTAAGTCCCAAAATTCCTATGCATGTCGCCAAGAATAGAATTAGGGAGGTGTACCATTCAGTTTAGTATGCATGCATCTGAGAATGCATACCA
Organism: Pinus albicaulis; assembly: GCA_034641835.2. Taxonomy (NCBI): domain Eukaryota; kingdom Viridiplantae; phylum Streptophyta; class Pinopsida; order Pinales; family Pinaceae; genus Pinus; species Pinus albicaulis. Next base: position 704,167 of record JAXQQM020072486.1, on the reverse strand, counting down.
TCCATCTTAGTGATATTCCTCTCTCCTTGTGTGCACCAATATGTTAATCCATCAAATTTAAATATGTACCCTGTTGCAATAGTCCAAAACCATCCATTGAAATGAATATCACAGGTGAAAAATCATGCCATACGACATGTAGCAAGCATATTTTATAGTTTTTCAGTAGATATTTTGTAGATATTTTGAATCAATTTCATCCCACATTGTTAGCATTAGCACATAGTATTAGAAGTGTTGGAAGCCAATGTATTGGTCAACAAGAAAATGATATTATGGATGTCAATCAAATATTTAAGCTGCATACAGTCCTTCATAATATATTATAGTTCGTCTATTGTCACAAAATGTCCAAGCATTGGAATGGTCATAGAAACACCCTCTTCTTCCTGCTTGGTAAGGTTTGAACCAAATCAATTTAGAAAAATATAGTCACATGCCTCTCAAAATAATTAACAAAGAAATAAAGCCACTAAAGGATTTAGAAACTACCACACCAAGAAAAATGTGCTTCAAATTCTATGTTGTTTCATTACCTTTTAGTTGACATCCATTCAAAAAATCATCATGAGTATATAAACACTAGCACAAAGGATTCAACATAGTCACATGATCATGGCCAATTAACGTGATATGTCTAATGCCCCAAGCTTGCATATTGAAAAAAAAACATCAACTTCAAAGACAAGTACTGAGTGAAATATGCATTCTCATGTAAGTCAATGGAACCTCCATAATATTACGAGCAACCTAACACCCAAGTGTACAAGCTACAAGAAGAAGGATAAGGATACCCTTCGGAGTTCCTATACTTTATAAAGTCAGAAGATCCAATAGAATTTCTTCAAGTCCATTATTTTGAAGATTGATACCTCCCTCTGATTTTTTTTTGTTTTTTGGGCATTTACATTTGAGGATGGATCATGGTCACTTACAATTTTGGGGAGGCCAACTCAATGAAAAGAAAATAGTTGGTTTGCGATGTGTTATTATATAGTTATTTCCTTTAACATTGAGGGTTTTGTTATGTTATAGTATCCGCACTACTGTCATTGATATTATTATATACTGGAAACAAGTGACAATGATTTGGTTGTGGTGATGATCTTGAACCACCAACTTGATGGATCACAACTAGAATCTCGCCTCAAACAATTGCATTTGTTGGTTACAGCAAATGGCATGGATGGACCATCAAGGCACACTATAGTTCTGTCTTCTACCTTTGTAGATAAATGAAATTTATAATTAGACATCATGCTTCATTGGGTATTTTCACCCATACAGAACATACCCAGCCTCACTGCCTTCCCTAGTCCAATAGTTTCCATGCAGAAAATAGTTCCTTTGAGGACGATGTTGCCTTGGGGAGTATAATTCCATGACTCATCTTTTGTACAAGGGACAAGTGTAATGTCTAACAAAGTAATGAACACCTTTGGAGGCACAGTCCTGTAGAGGGATGGTATATCATTTGATAAAGAGAACGTTGAGACAAACCTGGACCTATAGCCACAAAATAGGGGGATTAATTAATCACAGATGAGGTAGCTTGATCCTTGCAAAGGGAGGAGAAAATGACAATGATATTCTACAGATATTACAACATAAACTCATTGGACTTGCAGTGAAGGCCATGTTAGAAATGGTAAACATTATGTGTTATTTAGATATGAATACCTGCTCGAAATTGGGTGAATTTCCTACATTTACACAAGTAAAGTATGATCAACCACTATGAATACCTGTCTGATGCCTCCTGAAGGAGTTAATCCCATGTAAGAATATTTCCTAGTCCAAAAAGAAACACACATTCTAAAAGGAAGTTTGAATTCATTTGGATTAGTTATATCTGCATTTTGATTTCTTAAGTTTTGGACCATACTTTGGGAAAATATGGAAACCAAGTTGAAGAGGCCTACAACATTTTATCCACAAACCGATGCACAAACTAAAATTGTGAATAAGAGAATGATACCAACTCTTATTAAAATATGATCGTAAAAGCCCAAAAATATAGGATGTGTATCTACACTAAATTCAACATTGTTACAATAGACCAATTCATTATCCATAGACGAATGCACAAACTAAAGTTGTAAATAGGACAATGTTACAAACTCTTATTATTGTATAAGAGAAAAAGCCCAAAAACATAGGATGCATGCCTACACTATATTCAACATTGTTAAAATAGAGAAATTTATTGCTCAACAAATTAGTCCTATTCTCAAACAAATTTAGGCTTTCTAACTCAAAATCCTTTTGACATTGTTCTAACAAATGTATTGATGCAACACAGAGTAGACAATACTTTAAGCAAAGCATCCAAATTGATTGAAAGAATACAACAAATCCACAAGAAGATACAAGAACAACTCCAAAAAGTTCAGACAATGTATAAATCAAGGCATGATTAGACTATAACTACTCATAATTTAGTCGAAAGAGATAACTCAACTTGTTGTTGCTAATATTGTTGGGCATTTTACTAGTTCTATGTGGGTGGGGGGCTAGTTTGAATCCCCCAGTGAAGTGCACTAATCTATACCAACAAGTTTACAATGAATGCTATCTAGTAATGCGAGGAGGAATCCACTAGGATTCCCCATATAGTTGTCCTTGGAAAATAATCACTATTAAAAATTTCCAGGTTGAAGATTTTATGTGGCTATGTTTAAGCAAAGAGAGATTCCAAGGACAAGGGAAAAAGTTGAAACGTTGTCACTATGGCCCATTCAATATTTTACAATGGATTGGAAGCATTCATTCAACTTGTAGCTCCCATTATAAATGAACATCCTTTCCATATTGAATGATGAAAAGTTGAAGTCTTTGAACCATCAATGTCAAATGTGGATGAAGATGTAGAATATTTCTAGCAGTTAAGGAGATATCTAGTATGCAAACTGAACTTGTACATGATATCATATTGCAAAGAAAGATTCCTGCTTATAGGAAGTGGCCAAAGAGTACAGTTTACAGAATGGTTTAGAAGGTAAAATTCTAAGCATATCCAAGTGATATTAGTGGAGGAGATGACCCAAAAGAAACCACACTCCTATTTAACCTAATAAGTTAGTGCTGAACCTAAAACCTCCCAAATAGAGGAGGTATGGCCAGTATACATTCCATAAGTTTTCTCAGTGTAAAGCAAAATAGGAGGGTTAACTATGAGATGGCCAAATAACTAAACCTAATCAAATAGCCAACGAATTGGACAACAGAGAAAAACAAAGAGAGTTGTTGAAAAGGAACATGAGAGTTTTCAAAGGCAAATAGGATGGAGAAAAAAGAAGGGGCACATGGGTCAGAAACATAAACATTGAGCATCTTCCATAGGAGGCAGGAAAATAATTTCGTCCTAGGGAGTTCACAGAGGTATATTATGTAAGAACAAGAAATAAAAGACAAAGTAGCAAACTTTTTACTTAAGAGGATTTTTTTGGGTTAAAAGATCATGTGTATAATCATTGGCGTGTATGCATTATCAGCTTGTAATTGAGTTGTCTGATACAGATTTATTATATAGACAACATGGCTCCAATTCTATATCACCCAGAAGATGCAAAAGATTTAAATCAGTAACAAAGGAGGTCAATAAAAAATCTTTGTAACACAATTAATTATGTAAAATGAAGAATTGAAAATCATATCATAACTCCAATTTATGGAAGATGTAAGGAAACAGTTCGATCATAATAAACATAAAAAAATAAAGGCTAAATAAAACATTTTGCTACTAACTATAGCATATGTGGATAACATAGCATCCATAGTAAATAAAAGTTACTATCTTATTGATTATTGTCATCATCACTCTCAGTGGTGCCTCTAACGTCTCTGTTCAAACAAACTTAAAGTCTCTGGTCAAGTTATATCAGCTAGTATCATACATTGATCAAATGCATTTGAAGCAACCTGCCTACTATTCTCTGTTTTGCATGTGTCAATGAGAAATATACCTTAAGTGTGATGATGCCTTTTTGTTCTGAAGCTTCTTGCTATCAATAGTATACCAAAAGGTTTAGGCTTGTTGATGCCTTTTAGGATCCCTTCAAGTTGTTGGCCTTGTTCTGCAAACCACTCATTCAAGATAGTGTTAATGACTATTATATCATGCCAGCAAACTCTAGAAGATCTTTGTGCTTAGCAAAATTGTATGATCTTTAGAACTTACTCACCACAGGTATACTTCAGTTAGGCCCACAGGAGGACTATCATGAACACTTTAGGATTATTGTCATATAAAAGGTTATTGTCACAAGGGTGTTGTATCAAAACACTGCAATGATAGTCTTAAGCAACTGCTGCAGGGCAATGATGAACCTTGAGGCTTACTACTGCAATAAGATAAAGCTATTGTATACAGTGAGACTGCTTGACAACACAACTACTGTGGAAATGATGAGATCTTAATTCTGATGCCCTTTCACTTCTTCAACTTAAATATGCCAAGTGAAAGTAACACATGTCTTCACTTAGGTCATTACTTAAACTGATCAGAGGTATGGTCCGGTACAATCATAACAATCATTCAAGGTAGGATATAAAAACAATAAACATGCCACTGTAGGTTGATCAAACTTCAGGTGTGAACTAAGATATTTAATGAAATTGGAAGATTTCATTCCTCAAATGCGAATGTCTTAAGAGCTTATAGGGATGCTGACATTGTCATGGTTTATACTCGATTCATCAAGAAAGTCGATCATATTTGTGTCAAATCACGGATCACGGTGCCCAAAATTGATCAACGATCAAAATAACCATTAGAAGGGGAATCCAGGGCACATCTCTGTCATGCTTCCATTTCAAATCACAGGATCATATCTAGGCAGAGGTATCTTGGATTACTTATTCCTGTTAAGTATATATATATATATATATATATAACTTTAATAAATATCTAGAGATGCATCCGAAATTCCAATTTTTGGTGTGCCAAAATTCTCAAAACGCTAGATCTACGAGGACATCTAACATCATCCTTCTGATCATTTATAGTCATTTAGATAGATTGTTCTAGGCAAGCTCAGAAAAGGAAAAAACATTTGTGTTTTGAGCAGTTACAGACCTTTCTTGCTACCATCTCTGGGTAGTTATCTTGAAAAAGTGCAAGAATTTGGTTTGATGCAGCTCTCAATTCTCTCTTCCACATATTCTTAAGATCTGTGATCTGAATCATGGCATTGACACCACCAGGCTTGAAATCAAGGAGCTTGATGCCCTTCTCCAGAATTTGGACCCTCCATCTCAGAAACTTCTTCAACTTCTCATCGCCTCCAAAGATCTTCTGGTAGAGCTCCTTGTCTTGAAAAATCCCATAAGCAATGTAGCACACATGGTGGCCCACTTTATTATAACAATGCATGAAGGCAACTGAATTCAGAGTCTCATCAAATTTCAGATCCTCTTCAACTATACTGTCAGCTCCAAATGCCTTCCTCCATGCCACACTATTCTGCAACATGATGAATGCATCATTCACCCTGAAATCTCTGGCACGAAGAAATTTTAGAAGTATAACATCAGTCTCTGGGCCAAATAAGCAAGGGAACCCACTAAGGGTCCATTAATGTAGGTGGAAGGTTCAGATTGATCATAATTGTTTCTCACATCAGTAAACCTATCCATGTTGTCTGGGCCTACCACCACAACTCCCACCAAGATGTTGGGATTGGGTGCACTGCTGTATAGATATTGGAATCCCTCTTTGCATGGAATGGGTTGAAAATGATTGGCCTTAAAGGGTAGAGAAGAGGCTCTATGATGAATAAGTTTTGGATAGAGGCAACCATATCCAACCATGTATGACATCCTCATAGGATTATCTCTCAGTATGTAATCAACCTTCATCAACACAAAATTGATTTAGATCCTGCATACATTAATAACTTTTTGAAATAATAGGAAAATTAAGCATTGGGCTATTATGAATCTATACCTGGCATTTTTCAAGTGCTCTTAGCCTGTGAGGAGTGACTGTCACTGTCCCACCAAAAGTTACTACTTATTTGGAGGAGCTCAAGTATTTTGCATATGTCAAGAGCAAGAAGGAAGAATATGTAATGTATTGCAAATTAGTATCCTGCAATGTGTAAAGAATACCTCCTGCTTACACAACAACATATAGTGTTAAATTTAGAAGAAGAGAGAGCAAGTGTACTATATTTCAATGCCAGTAAAATCTAAGAGATCACCTAGAGTATATTGAGCATGTGAATAGGCTGTTCCAGGCAGAAGATAGCAAATAAAATTGTCTACATGCCCTTTGTATTCCTAAACGAGAGTGCACATTTCGTATCAAGAACTCCTGCACACAAACGACATTAATACAATCAATCATTTACATAGAACACCCAGTAGACAATCAAACTGCCCAAAAAAGTCTCCCTGTAGTTAATTACAATAATAAAGAGGTAGTTGAATATTAAAATCTATTAAGGAATACATATGTGAATTTAGGAAGGGGTATTCAATGCTTTTGGATTTAAACATGTTACCTCTTAAAACTAAACACATGCTATTGTACTGATTGCTGAACTTATGAGGATTGCAAATTCCAGGAATATCTAGGAATCTGACTGTCACTAGAAAGGTCAAACAATTGACCCTCTTGTAACCATCAGATTTCAAGATATTCCAGGAATCTGCAATCAACATAAGAATACCTTGCTACTAAATGTTAGGCAACCACAACTACCTTCCATGCTTCCCAAAACAGCCTCAGTTTCACCCTGAGCAATCTCGAAAGAATCATAATAAGCTGATGTGGTTCCTTTGGTTCTACCAGCATCGGTAGCGTGGTCAGCTGTTTGTGAAACCAACATTCTAATCTCCTTAGCATTATGATCAACTGCCATTGTTCTTTCCAGGTTAGTGAACTCAGCTCTGCCTTGGCATCAACAGTGTAATTGCATAAAAGGAATGTCGGTCTCATGCCAATAGGACTCCTACGATGAATGCAACCTAGTACATAGACAATTTTTCTCTTCGCTTAGCTACATAGGGCTTATTTCCCTTTCCAAATATCACTAATTCTTTTCCAAGAAAAATCTATAATAAGAAAAATATTTTACTATATTCTAAAAGGTGAAGATGTCGAAATCATGCCACAAAGTGAAAGGAAATAAAATATCTTTCCTCAAACCACCAAATATATAAAGAAAAAAATAATGATTATAATAATAAAAGTATATCTATCGATCTATGCATGATATGAGACCCATAAGCATTCAAGGCACTAAAAATATCTGACCAAAAGAAGCCAAAAATTTCAAACTCAACAAAATCCTCTAAACAAGCAACAAACAATCGACTAGAATTTTCAAAGATATCAAAGCTAGACATCAACACAATTTCATCTACTTGAATAAGCCCATTGTTGCTTAGCGTTAGACTTCTTAAATTAGTTATTTATCATTTAATACTAGGACACTATCTATGTGAAAAGAAATATGTCCCAACTTCATCAAATTCGACTTCATTTCCAATCAAAGATCAAAACCATCTTCGTTTCCAATACCAATATAAAATCACACATTTTCCAAATATCAATAATTATTTTCCAAGAAAATATAAAACTCGAAACTCAAAAAAATTCCCAGAACACAAGCAACATATATACCATTAAAATTTTCCAAGATGTCAAAGCTAGACATCAAGGTAGTTTCATGTACTTGAATGAGCCCATTGATGCTTTTTGTTAGTCTTGTTAAATTAGTTATTTATCATTTAATACTAGTCAAACACAAATCCAGCTTCATTTCATGTCACAAATAAGAATCAAACAATTTAAGGATTAAATATGAAACATCATTCTTAAAATAACATGCATGAAAGAAATGTAGTTGCAATGTTACAATTAAAAATACAAAATATAGAACCCATTTTTACCTGAATTTGACTTATAGTAATCTTGCATGATCAACGGAACATGTATACCAAAATAAGAGTCCCAGGGTATTTCAATTTCCCAGTTCTCATCTTGGTCATCATTTTCTACATTGTGAACATGATCTTCTCTAGATGTACTATCATTATGAGCCTCCAAAACATTATGTTATGTATCAAGTTCATTAGATAAATTTGTTATATTGTTTTCTTCCCTTCTACCACAATCTGATCGCCAAAGCGCTAGTGCTCTTTCATATGGAAAATTGTTAACGTCATACTTTGTTACATATAATCTTAAACATGTATCCACATGTTTATCAAGCTTGTTATTCAACTTTGACTTCAAGATGATAGTGCACTAAACATTCTCTCATCCTCCACTGATCCCAAAATCATGGTTTGACACAAATCTGCTAATTTGAAATATTCTGATATGTTTTCTTATAGGTATTGGCTAGCACTTAAAGTATTCCATAATCTTGTTATAGCATCGTTTTCATTAGGATTCTCCAAAAAAGGTTATTGCTTCCACATTGTTTCAGCAAAGCGTCCACCTTGTTGATACAATTTTGATGAATCTAAAATACCTTCAATCTATTCTCCATGTATCGAGACTTTCTTGCAAAAGTGGTCTACTAAAAATTTTAATCTCTTTCGAAAATCAGCTTTTAAATTTCTTAGACATTGTCAATTGTTCCAATATTGAGGGTATACCACACACATGACCTCTAAAAATTCATCTCGAGGAAATCGTTCTCTTATCTCTGATGATAGTGATCTTGCAATTTCTATCAAATTTTGTCTCATTGAGATCACAATATTATCAAATTGGTCTCTTGACACGGGGCAATCTTTGGTGATTCGTCCCATCTTACTAATAGAATGAAAGGGGACCATATACCCACGCACTGTGATACATAGTATCCCTTTTTCATCAAATGTCAAAAAAATTTCAGTATTTTCTATATTGATGATCTTAGTCCAACTTGTAAACTCTGGACCAGTAAAAGAGTCTGGCATCATATACAAATTATCCAATGCAAGGCATGTTGACTTTCTCGCATTTGTGTATTCGGCAATATACATTGTGCGATTCTGAGAAATTTTCACGAGGACATTCATTTCATGTAGCATAGGAAGAATTCCAGCCAATGTCAATAATATTTCTATATCAGTTAGTCGAAAAAGAAGATCTTGAGCTTTGTCTACATTGTAGAAATTTTCACACATCAACCCTACCAAAGATTTGAACTCACTAAATAGTCTTTGAGCTGGTCCATTTAGTGAGATCCATCTTGCAACAACATATTTTAGTAGTTTTTTTCCATCCGTAACACCATCTGCAAATTTTTGAAACTCTAAATATCGTTTCGGACTACGAGAAAAGTATGCATGAGTCTCACGTACAAGATCTTCAACTTTTGAAACTGATAGAAACTTGCTTACTGTTTTAAATGCAAGATTCATCTTATGAGCCATACAATGAATATTAAGCATATATGGTGAAGATGGTAGTTGTAGTCTAACAAAAATACCATTCCTTTGTCCTTGCATTACCGATGCTCCATCTGCTCCAACATATACCAACTTTTTTGCAATCATTAAATGCTCCATACCACTTTCCTTCAAAGTATTAAGAAAAAGTTCATAAATATTTCCAGCTATAGAAGTCTCTCTCATCTTTTTAATCCCAAGTAGATAGGAATGCCTAATATGGTCATTAACCATATAAATGCTCATGCAGATCCATGAAGTATTATCAATAGCTGTAACCTCATCCAAAGACAATGCCAAAAACCTAGCATTTGCAATCTCCTGTTTCAGATCATCATTTTCTTCTTGAGCTAGATATCTTGCTCATTCCCAACCACTAGTTATGGACCAATGAGAAGATGGAAATTTTGGCACGTGAAGAAAAGATAGAAATTTCATTTGATCTGGATAATCTGTCATAGGACGACCTTTACGTAAGATGTGAAATACAGTGCTCAATTGTATCGTCTTGGATAAAAAACTTCTTTCCATCTTCTTTTCAAATTGAGATATGATGGTTCCTCCACTTGCCTCAAGTTTCTTATTACTTATTAAATATTTTTTGTATTCTTCCACACATTGGATATGTCGACATTCCTCCGAAGATTTCCATCTGACAATAGATTTTTCTTTAACATTTACAATTTTCTTTTCATAAACCTTTCATACATGCTTTTGTATTGTATCTAGCTTCATCTAAAATTTCACTACCTTGCAACTTTTCCAACTACACACAATACATTTAACTTCTCGTAAATCCTCATTTCTAGGAGGTATTTCTTCAATAAATGGAAAACTTGAGACCCAATCATCTTGGAATTTTCTCCCTACGATCCACTGGACCTTTTTTCTTTTCCGTGAATGGTTTGTGTCACCTTCCAAGGAAATATCTTTAACATTTTCATCACTAATTTCTGTTGAAACTGCATTTATCTCACCCTGGTCACTTGAGGAACCTATTATTTCATCCATTATATGGATATCAAATGTATTTTCATAAGAGTTAACATCTCTCTCAGTAACAGATTGTTCAAAAGAGCTTGAAGAATGAAGAGAATGTGTATTCTTGGATTGATACTTTTTTAAGTATGATAATACATCAATTTTCCTTGATAGTTTCTTCCTAGGATTAGCTTTTGACATCTCACTGAATATTCCAAAAGTAAAATTTCAAATCGATCTAGAAACCTGCATCAATAGTTTCCAAGAGTTGAGAATTACTATATTTGTAAGTAGCTTTCAAAGTAAAATAAGTGTAATGTTCACAAAAAACACTATGCAATTTTTTATTAAAATGTTGTGCCAAGGCCCAAGCCCAAAAGCAAAAATAAATCATTATAAACAAAACAATAACATCATGAGTCATCATCTATAAAACAAAGAACATCATTCAAATGTAAAATATATAGAAATTTCCACTAAATTAATTCATATCTCTAAATCACCTAATGAACACTTGAAAGCTTTAAACAAAACAACAAAATATTACAATAACTTTAATCTTCCTTTGCAAAACACCTCGCCCTTAAGTTGTGAAGAATTGGTTATAAGAAGTTGAAACATATCCTCTATCACTTGCCATGATAAAAGTGAGGAAGGAAACTAGTCAATTACTAGTGATTCTGTTACTTATCTTTCCCTTGATGAATTGGTTATAAGAAGTTGAAACATATCCTCTATCATTTTCCATGATAAAAGTGAGGAGGAAGGCAACTAGTTAGTTACTAGTGACATTTACACCCTCCATAGAGAAGATGGAGGGCTTGGGTAGCCATGCTCCAAGGACGGTTTTAGCGACTAAATGGCTTGCAAGGACAAATGAAGGAGAATATCCTTAAGAGGTAGTTGTCAAGCATAGGATAGAAACAACTTCACATATACACAACATCCAAGTCCCTAATTATTTATGATTTAATCATAGGTGAAAATTCCTTTAATTTTCTTAGATGAACAATTGTCAAAACAATTTGGAATCATTGCAAGTAATATTTCATGAGCTTGACGAGGAGCTAAGGATTTTTAAGAGTGCTCTTACACTAAGACACCAAGTGGGCCACATTTCTAGGTGGGCCAATGATTTGGGTTTACATGCATGGAACAAGCATGGGCAAAAGACATTGCAAGCGTTAAATCATCTAATGGGTTTGATCAACAGAATGGACCATTTGCAGGGTAAATAAATGGAATGGTATCTTTACACTTGTTTAATCAATAGAATGAACCCTTTCTATAGGTTTAATAAGTGAAATGGAAAAAAACTCAACATGTTCATAACCATTACGGCCATTGAAGACCTGATTTCATAATAGGACCTTTTTAATGGAAAATTCAGTTGGAGAAATACAGAGCTAGCGCCAGGGTTCCTTGTGGAGAGAAATGATAGGTTTATCTTATAAAGCTCCTTTTTCTCTGAGTAATTCGAAATTCTACAATTATCCCAAGTGCACTATCCAATCACAAGACGATTCTGCTCTCAGTATCAAACTCCCAAGCAGTTGGTCCAAGTCATTTAAAATATAGCCCTGTATGGTTCTCATAGCCACACTTTAAATAAATGGTGAGAAATTTTGTATCTCTCCCAGTTCATGGCTTTGCCTCCTACATCTGGGAGAAAAAAATAAAGAGATTAAAATTTAAATGAAAGAATTGGCTAAATCTCACAAGGAAGATCATCCCATTCTAGAAAGACGGGAATCCTTGAAGAAGTAAAGTCCCAAATTGAAGAATAGGGGCTCTCTAAATAGACTTAGGCAAGGGGAAAAGGAAGTATGTGCTAAACTATTCAAATCTCAGATCGTCGAAGAAGAAATCTAGAGATTGAAATCAAGGAGCCTGTGGCTGAAAGCATGGAATGGGAACATTAAATTTTTCCATTACCAAGAACACTCAAGAAGAATTTAAAATTTCATCTCTGAGGTAACTCTTAGACAGATTGAGAATAGATGATTTAACGAAATCAAAGTAGCAGCCTTCTCTCACTTTAGGAACTTGTTTTCAGAATAATATCCATGTCTTTTACAACAACTACAGAAGTGCTTGGGAGGAAATGTTGGACAAGATCCATGTATTTTACAAGAACTGGATAATGAGAAACTCCTAGGACCCATATCAAGCAAGGAAGTCCAAGAAATGGTATGTAATATGAAACTTAACAAAGTCCCTAGTCTAGAGTCCAGAAAATTTCTCAGCACATTTTTAGTAAGCATGGAAATATATCAATAGGGACCTCCTAAGCTATGTGGAAGAATCAAGGAAGAAATGCAGATTTAAATAACAAATATATTCCTTCTACTTCACCCTCATCCCTAACGTCATAATCTAAAATATTCTAGGTAAGACTACCTTTTCTAGATTTAAACCATTGATGCAATGTGTTATTGTAGAGAAACACACTTGCTTTTTTCAGGGCAGACTTATCTGTGAAAACAACATAAGAGTTCAGGAAGTTGCTCACAGTAGCCACCCATTTGGAAATAAGTACATGAGTCATAAAACTCGATATGGTGAATACCTTGGATAGATTGAGGTATAATTTCTTATTCTCATCTATGAAGAAATTTGGCTTTGCTGAGAACTTCATTCTGTGGTCCAAGGCCTACATAGGACCCTAAATTTAAACTATGGTCAACTGGAGGACAATGTCTTTCTTTAATCTTCAAGGCCACCAAGGGCCTCAGATAAGGATATCACATCTACCCTTCCTTGTTCACTATAATTGCATAGTGCTACCTATAGGAGTTTGTTATCCTCCTATAATGAAGAAAGTGCTTGACAATGAATTAATTGTATCTATAGCAAGAGTTATATTATTTTCATTTTGAGCTTATTCTACCTTTCTAAAATGCATGCTCCTAGTTGGGTCTCATATACATCCAAGGACAACCTACATTGGTTCGAGACATTTCACTGTATAGACGAGGAACTTCGAAGACTCGAACTTGAACACTTGCACACTCCTGGACTAGTTTATGTCAATTACGTAGTTGTTGTAGATGCCTCTTTGGAGAAACTCTTAGCCTACCTTCCCTTGAGATGAAAATATTTTTCAATTCAACAATCATCAGTCTAAAATGTTCTTCTACCCACCCAGATATTAGGGGTTGCACAATCAAATAGGTCTATTTTTTAGCAGTTTTCAACTGTCTTAGACACATGCTCAAGTTGTTTTCGTCAGCATAGACACACTTTGGCTACAGTTGCTATGGGCAATCATCTGTTCAATCCAAAATTGACCATGTCAAAATTGAGAATAGATCATTATTTTGTTTGACAAAGCAATCATCCTTCTACTTCCATTTTTTCCCTTTCTGGATTAGTTTCTCCTTGTTAATTCTAGTGAAAGATTTATTTTTCTATGTCAAATGTGATGGGAAAACTGATATAAGCTTCTAAAGCAGAACAGGTTGCAAATTTTTCCTCAATGTATAATTCTTTCCCTGCATCTCAATGTCAATGAATATTATATTCTCTATGATAATGCAGAAATTTTTGCCAAAAGATTTGAATGTATTTATTTTTTCTGATTTTCCCATCCCAAGAAATAACCCAAAAAAATCGCAAGTTTTCCTGAGTTCTGAAAAAATCACAATTTCAAAAAAAACATTGGAGTTTTAAATCAGTGCCAATAAATCTTTCATGGATTTCCTTGCTTGGGTAGATTTCAAGTATGAGCAGGAGTGGTTAGCAGTAGAGGATGTCCTTAACCAGCCACTACAGGATGGACAAAGTCTTGTACTAGACTCAGTACCCTCCACTATGTTTGACTCCAGCCATAGAACCTTCCACTACTAGAGGATGACCCAATATATATAGCCACTAAAGGAATAGAGGCATTGATAGTAGATACTAGATCATTTGGCATCTTACACCTTTTATATATGTATCTTCTTTTCATATGGTATGGAAATATTATTATATATTGTTGCTAGTTTATACATAATTTTAAATGAAAAAATGAAATATTTTGCATTTTTTAATGCTTAGCAATTTTTTGCCAAGTCATTTCCATTGTTTTCCCAAGTTACTGAATTCCAAAGTTGTTGACCCCCACAAGTTTATTCCCAAGTCCAATTTTTCCATATTACTTAACCACATAATCCTTGACATTAAGGTACATTTCCTTACATATAGTAACAGAATCTTGCATTCTACTTCTTCATCCATGAGTTGGGTTCTCAACTATAAAATTAAGGATCTAAACATACCCTGACTTATTTTTCATCTCCTTCCACATGACCCTTGAGGAACTCAGCATTTTGTATGAAAAAAAGAGGACACATATTCTTTCAACGTTAAAAAAATTGGTCATTTTATGATCGTTCTTGTGAGCTCTCGAGATATTTTTAAAAATCAATAAAGAAGAAATTTGGATATCAACACTTCAACATGGAATAGACCCCTCCACCCTCTTTCTTATAATATAAATCCAATAGTTATACAACTTTCCACTTAATTTAAATGTGTACCAATGGCATGAATATATATCAAATTTTCATCCATGCAATAATCATCGGAAAGATGAAAATGTACAACCAAAATGATATGTCTAAGGCATAATGACACAAGGGGGAATCCATTGTTGACCTTAGGAAAACCCATCCCCTATACATAAACAACATAAAATCCAATCCCCTAATGCAACTCAATACAATTGTAAATGCCTAGAAATCATAGATCTATGAAACTCCTTTCCTTGACCCAAACATAGAAGAATGCAACACTAACCGATTACATAACCAAATTTCACTTCCCTCCAATTCAACTTATTGTTAAAGAATGGTTTCTATACACCCTAAAACACATGTTTAAATAGACAAATAGGAGAAAATATGTAAGAAATAAATACAACCACCTCAAATTGTGGGGTAAATCACAATACGTCCATCATAATAGGCACCTTAAGGGGATAGAGCATGCCTGACACCAAACTGTTAATTTACCATGTTGCTCTGAGCATGTTCTCCTTCTGGTGGTAGAGCACTTGGCCTTTAATGGAAAGATGACACACCTGTGGAAGAGTCTCTTATGTGGACAAATTGATTTGTAGACAACCTCATCTTATTCACATCAACATCAACATCACTAAAATCACTGTGTGAGGATATCAAATATGTGATTAGGACTATCAAAATGCAATTGTATAACTGCCATCATTCCCAGATTGTACATTCAATTTACAAAATGTCAAGGAACTAGGTAGTGGGAGACCCGTGTATTAGTGAAGGAGAGCGTGAAATGATGAATGGAGAGAGTCAAATTCTAACAGTTTGGGTTAAACATGCCAAATTTTCATAGAGGGCATAATTGGAGAATTAAATGAAGCAGATTGCAATACTTGGCAATCAGGGCTACTGACCATTTTGAGGTTCAACAGAAAGGAGAGGAAATTTATAATCAATAGGAAGCTTAAGCTGACTCCCACACCCTATCTTTTTGGGGAAAGGAATCAATCTCAAAGAGTGAAGTCTCACTAAAATTTTGTAAGCCATCCTATAAAGATAAAGCGAACACTTTTTGACCAATATATTAATTTCAAAACCTGAATATCACACTTACTTCGGGAATTGTTTTCAGAGAAAGCCTTGCATATAAGAGATCAATTGAAATCCCACTGAATTTAAACCACATCAAGGGAACATTTGCACTCTTCACACATTGAACATGGAAGACAATTAATTAATGCCTGATAGGACCATAGCAACAAAAGCATCAATCAGAGGCTATAACAAGATTGTGTGAAAGTGAGAAAGAACACCCATCATGAGGCATAAACTAATATCATCCACAACATCAACATCACTAACATCACTATGTGAGGATATCAACTATGTCATTGGGACTGTCAAACTGCAGTTGTATAAATGCCATCATTTCTAGATTCTACATGCCATTTACAAAATGTCAAGGAAATAGGTAGTGGGAGACCCATGTATTAGTGAAGGAGAGTGTGAACTGATGAATGGACAGAGTTGAGTTCTAACAGTTTGGGTTAAACATGCCAAATTTTTGACGAGGTCATAATTGCGGAATTAAATGAAGAAGATTACAATACTTGGAAATCAGGGCTGCTGACCATTTTGGGGTTGAACATAAAGGAGAGGAAATTTATAATCAGTAGGAAACTCAAGCCGACTCTCGCACCCTATCCTTTTGGGGAAAGGAATCAATCTCAAAGAGAGAAGTCTCACTAAAATTTTGTAAGCCGTCCTGTCAAGATAAAGCCCACACTTTTTGACCAATATGTTAATTTCAAAACCTAAAAAATCACACTTATCTCTCGAAATTTTTCTCGCAGAAAGCCTTGTATATAAGAGATCAATTGAAATCCCACCGAATTTAAAATCGCATCAAGGGAACATTTGCACTCTTCACACATTGAACCTTTGAAACTTCTTTGTGTTCTTCGAATTCACCACCGACTAGCGCATAGCACCCACATTCACCGCACTGGACTCGCTAAACTTTGAAGAAATCACCGCTGTATCGGCCGTTAGACTAGCCAAAGCAATCGAAGCACAACACACTTGCGACTTGAAGAATTAGGAATAAAAAAAAATTTATAAAAAATATATAATTACAAATGTGTCGCAACCCAAGGGCCAACACCACCGCCCAAAATCCTCTCGCAGTCACAGGTTTAGCTCCATGCAGGACCGGGGATTCTGGAAATGGACTATCTTGAGACTTGGACCTTGGTACTCTAAATCTAGTTACCGCTCTCCTAACCGGGGCCATCTCGTAAATGCGTGTAGTTGATCCCCGTCACCCGTCAATGGCAAATGCGTCTATATCTCCATCGATCTCCACCACCATCGATCCGGTAGATTTGTACATAACTTCCAAGCCCCTTCCAAGTCCCAACCACCTTTCGACCCGCAAATCCGACGAAATATTTATTGCACCCCTCCAATCTCCAAGCCCCAACCAATCAAAAAAATGGGGCGAATCAATCCAACACCTTCCCTCCAAACTCAAAAGAAACTGGTGAACGCCATTACAACTGCCTCCAACCAAAGAAAATTCCGGAGCGAATTTCATTTTTTCATTTTTATGGCATTTATTTCTACAGGGCTAATATTTAATAATTAATTATTTTTAAAATAATTATAGGGCTAACTTTTAAAAAACTATAGAAAATTGGTTTTAGATAAAAATTCGCACTATCAAAATTTAAAACCCTTAAAATTCGCTCAATAAAATCACCAAAATTTTCTCGGTCTTCACGAGTCATAGTAGAGCCTTATGAAGGCTTAATGTGGGTGTTGAATTATTTTTAGGAGGCATTTAGAACCCAATACCGATAGCTATGATCAATAGGCCTGGAATTAAGTAGAACTCGATTTTTCAAACAAGACTTATGCAATTTGAAAAACAACACACACACCTTTTTCTTGATTTTGAGGAGATTGATATTGAAATTGAATTATCTCTCGTGATTTCGTATGTTCAATATATGAAATTTGGTCAAGTAACCTTCGAATCTTCTTTTCTAATGCTGAAGGTGTCTAACCTGATTTGGATTCTTCAAGACAAAGTTATGTCCAATCTCCCACAATGACCCAATTATGGACCCGAAGTTCAAAAGATAGCGAAATTGGGTACGACTTGCCACATGTCATTTTTCTCCTTTGGCTTTGAAATTGATAGAAAGAAACTACACCGTGTACTGCGTCAATTTTTTACAACATTCTAATCCGATGCTCATAGAGAGTTATGGAAGATTTCTACCAAGATAACCTTCTTTCGAGATGAAATTCAAAGAGCCTCGAAAAGACCTAACGTCCACGCACTTTCATATCTCCGAAAATGTTGCGAACCAAGCGTTGAAATTTTGCGAAGATGTTCCTCGTGATTTAGCTTCACTCTCTAAAAATTTCAGCTTCTAAAACTTCGTAGAACAAATGTTATAGCGAAATGCCGTGATGACCGTTTAGGTTAAATTCAAGAGCCTCGCAAAAATCCCTAACTCTACGTACCATATCTCCGAAAATATCATGAACCAAGCTCTAAAATTTTGGGACGATGTTCCTCGTGATTTCGGGCTTCTCACTCAAAAGTTTTACTTTCCGAACCTTTCCTAGAATGGTATTCTATAGCAAAAATGCCACGTGGACTCGTTTGGGGCAGCGAAACCCTAGAATCCAAAGCTCTAATACCAAATGTTGGGGAAAGTAGCTCCAAAAATAGAAGAAAAGAGATACCAATGCTCGAGAAATAAGCCACTTCGAGGGGGAAACCTCCAATACATTACATGAATGAACAATTTTTGGATGATGGCGAAATTACAAAACCTCCTTTCTATATATAGAAGTCCATGGGGGCCACAATGTAATCCTAGCCGACCTAACAATAATAATTTAAGGGTAAACTTGCGTGACTCCTATATATAGAAAGGAGGTAAGAATCAATGTGTTGTAAACCTCGCCCGACTCCCTATCTCCGGGAAGTGGTGTCCTTACCTTCGCCTTTAGAAGAATCTTCCCCGCGATTCCCCGGTTATCTTTATGTCCTTCTCACCTCCTCGCTTTATCCTCGTTCCTCCTTTAATTTCCCCACCAACAACCTTTTTTTCTTCTTCCGCTTCTTTCTTATGGGTTTCTTCTTTCTTCTCCTTCGTTCCTCCTCTTCTTTGCTTTCTTCTCGTTTCTTCTTCTTCTTGCCTTTTCGTTCCTTTTTCTTATCTTTCTTCGTTCTCGCTTCTTGGCCGTTGAGCCAGGGGCATCTTGGGTTCTCTCGTATTCCTCTTCCTTTGCTTTCTTCTCACTCTCTTGCCGGTCTTCTAGCCTCCTCGTGTCTCTTTTCCCATCGTTGTTTAGATAGTTTGGTCGCTTGTACTGGCCCTAGGTTTCTTGGCCCTGAGGATGAGGCTCCTCCTAAAGGTGTCACCTTTTTCCCCTTTCCGTCCTCGATTATCCTTCTCCACCTTAACTGCTGGTTGTTCTCGCGCTACTTCCTTGTCCTTGTTGTACCGCTCTCGATTTGGTCTTCGAACAGGGATTCCGTGTGTTGGGTAACTCACTTGAATTTGGCCCTTTACGTTGTGCGAGGACAATCCTCTCGTGATCACATGATCTCGTGTTATACTTTATAAAGATGAAAATTTGCTTCCTTAGCTCGCTTCTAATTCTCGAAATATCCGACCGAGTAGGTGCCGATGGTCGACGGGAGAGTAGCTGCTGCTCTTTTTGCCTTTAGTGAGAACCCGGAAAAATCGCTCGTCATCTCGGTAGCAAAAATTCTCACAGAGTAGTTTGTCGCGGGACAAATTGAGGCAACAAGGTGGGGTGCCCTTCGGGTGACCTAAAACCCCGATGAAAGTACTATCCGGGACAAGAAACCAACTCGGCTACTTGTGTTATCGTCTCCATGGCCCGCCCTCGGGACATGCATGGGGCATCTTTGTCAAACAACTTTCGCAGCGCGAGGATGAAGTTGTGTGAGATTTCCTCTATGTATTTTTTTATTATTTCGAATCTCGTAACACTTTGTAATTATTTATGGATAAGGCCACACATTCCGCATTCCAATTGTGTGCCCATCCGTCAAAATGGCACCTTGTGCATACCACATCCAAAAGGAAAGAAGCTACATAAAACTCGCATGTGTTCTTCATCTGTGTTGTCAGGCCGACGTACATATTTGACCCAAGCACTGCCACTATCAAGTTGGCTCAGTTGAAGGGTACCATATGTGGTGATGGCATACATGAGGGGAATCATGCACTATTGAACATAGTGGTATCCGTGCTAACATCCCGCACATCATCGCCGCCACAAATCAGACTCTCCTAGGTCATTATATTCCTAATATTTCTTGAACTAACCCTTTCGATCCTCCCACCATTCTTTCTATCCCTATTATGGGAACCTAGTGAGTGGTCGCCCACCAAGTTGTTGAAAGTCTCGTTTCGGTGGGGAGTGTGACAGGCACACCCTCGCATCTTGTCCCCCTCGTGTCGGTAAATGCTTTCCTCGAGTGATCGCGAACAATCTAAATATCAAGTCCACTTTTGGAGGATCCACACCACAATATTTTCACATCAAAAATACAAGGATGAGCACCTACGTAGTGGAGTTTAGACCGTTGACCAAGATGTATACCCTGGGCCGATCTCGCGTATTTTTGGGAACTCGTTTGGTGAACTCCCCTACAAACGGATACCAAATCATCTTATCCCCTTTCCCCGAATACACAGCGTGTCTCCATAAATAGGAGGTGGGTTGGGGAGTGCCTTCTACATATACTTCCACCTCCGGACTCTTGTTTCTTTTCTCCGTACCGCCGGGGGGCCCCATATCGACCGAGGCCAATGAGATAGACACGCACTCGAGCTCAGTTTCGATGTTTCCCCGGCATATTCACAGCAAACAATCCCACGATAAGGTAAGGGATGAAATGATAATAAATATAATAAATATGTTAATACTTCATGAATACTTTCCCAACAGCCTTGCTAGGTCGCCGCAATCCCCGCCAACTATCTCTCCTGGGAGAAAGGCTAGTCTTGGCGACTAGGTGACCTTGAGCACCAGGGTTGTTGGGTCGCTAAGTCACGCGGGTGAAATTTCGATGAAAAAGTGACTACAACTCGGCGACCTTGGTAACCAGTCGCCGGGTCGCTAAGTCTTCGACCGTCGTGAAACTTCTCGAGGAACAACCATCATGCGACCGGCGACTGTGACCGAAAACAAGAAGGCCACAAGGTCGCGAGCAGAGCCACGACCACAAAGCGACTCAGCGACCTGTGACTAGGTTGGGTGCGAAGTCGGCGGAATCGCCAGTCGCGAGGGTGTCCGCCGACCGGTATGGGCGACTTGGTGACCTTGCGACCAAAACGTACCGGAAGTCGCAGGGTCGCGCGATCGCGGGTCGCGCTAGGGATTTTTTTTGAGTGGTTTCTCGATGATTAAATCTTTCGGGGGAGAAAAAGAGGAAAAACAAGCCATTCATCGCAGGGAAAAGGACAATATCTAGTCTTGAGGTCTTCCTTAGAGGGGCTAGGATAGGAGTCAGGAGCGTACTTGGGTGATGGAAGCTTTAAAGGGAAAGGCGAAGGAATAGAACCAAGAGTGGGGTGCGTACCCCACACAGTAGTTCTTTGGAAGTTTAAATGAAGTTGGTCATGGAGGCTAAAAAGGCAATGGTTAAAGGTGAGGGGAGCAACAACAAACCCGCGGGCGAAAAACAGCGTGATGACTAGGGAAACCTACCCGACAAAAAAGTGCTTCTACCGGCTTGTCAGAGGCGTTACTTGCTCGCGTAGGTCGTGGGTCGCCACCTATGAAACCTTATTATTTATAAAGGGGTCGTGCTGTGTGGTCAATTAATGAGGTTCATGAAGTCGTTGATGACTTCCGCTAGGGAGATGTGTGACCATGCGAACCAGTTACAACTCTGCGACCGGGGGCAGTTGGGTCGCTTGGTCATATTCTTAAATTGTAACCAACTCCGCGACCCAGTGGCTTCACAACCTAGGTCGTTGGGTCGCTTATTCTTAAATTTAAAACCAATCTCGATGCGACCTAGCGATTTAATGACTCAGGGGTCGTTGGATCGGGCCGAAGCCATGGTCGTGATAATTTTCTGTATAACTCTTGGTTTCAAATAATTTGCAACTTGCGTATTTAAAATGATTTTTATGATTACAAAATAATTTTACGAGACCGAGATAGATGCATAAAAAGATGTTCTTTACCGAGAGACTAGGACTTCGGCAAAATTTAAAATGGGGACCGGAATTTGGAGGGTGTTGTAGCCACCACAACAAATGGTGATTCACTCGGTAGGACCTGCATCTCCGATGGTGCTTCATTATGAGAGGGGAGGGAGGCTTGCCACTTGTTCCTTTCACCCCCATGGGTCCCACACTTTCTTCCTCGGGACTTCACGAGTTTGCTTCTCTAGTGTGCATGACTCGTGATGCAAGTTCACCATGTTTTCATTCGTGGAGACCCAATAAGAGAGGTGCTTGGAGTAACCTCAAGGAATTTTCATGATCTGGAAGATAGTTATTTGGCCCTTATCGTGTTGCTCCGCTCGCTAGCAAACTCCGATGGTCCCGGAAAAGTCACTTCCTAGGAGTCACTAGACACATTGCTCCGTTGCCGCCGAGCTCTACGTACATTTCGACGGATTTGTCGTGCATCACCTCTCTAAGTGTGAAGCCTTTCTCAATCCTTTACCTTTATTTCATGGTGCTAATATCACTTATTTAGATGTGCTCAAGGCAATTATTTTTGGATCGTGCTCAAGGCACTTATTTGAAGGTGGGTGTTACCTCGGTGGATGAGGGATACCGTACTTATTTTGCTTGCAAGAGAGGTTGCTTCCGGTCTACAAAAAAATACCTTTGCTTCCTTTTTCCCGATATCCATTTCTGGCCACCTCAGTCCACCTCGCTCTCCCCTTTCCGTCGGTAACCACCATCAAGGCTTTTTTTTTTTAATACAAAAATCCTTTGAGCTAACATACCAGATGAGCTACCCTCGCGCTCGGTTCTTGGACTTAGTTTCATTTTCCCCACCGGGTGCCTAACACAGCAAAGCCCATGCTACTTTTCTTTCAAAGTGATCCTTCACCAACAAGATTCCCGCACAACACATCAACTGGGAGTAACCACCGTACACATCCCCCAATATCGAGGAGCTCAAAGAGGCCAATACCGAGACCGCTCAAACAAGCCATTTATTGAAAGCCACGTAAAAACAAAGGAAAAGAAGAAACACAAAGCTATGGTATAGGGTAGGGTGACCGCCTCCGGGGTTTTTAAGTAGGCTGAATGTTTAAGGTCATGCTCCACACATCAGAGGACCTCAATCCTCCTTTCAAGGGTTTGCACTTACAAGAAGGAGCCTACATTTTCTTTGATTTGGAAAGCACCTGTCCATGGTGGCTTGGAACTTGGAGTGTTTCCATTTATCTTTGTGGGGCTTTATCCGTTTGAGGAAGGAAGGTCACATATCCTAAAAAACTTGTCTCTCGCGACTTCTTATCGATCTATCTCTTTATCCTATTTCGGTGAATGGAAAATTTTCCAGGCTTTTTAGCCTTTTCCTCCGGGGCTCAATAATGTCTATTCGTGATTGTAAGGTGGCAAGGAGTGCCATGAATTTCTTGTGATAATTGAAGGTTGGGAGAGACAAGTTGGGAGGAGGGATTTCCTTTTCTCTTTGCCATAGCTTATGAAAATGGGGAGGGTACCTAAGGATGGCTTTCAGACTCGCCCTCGGCCCACAGGCATTATGAGCATTGCCAGTTGTTTACATTGTTGGGACAACAAGGTTTTTTGATGATACAGATGAGGTTCTTATTGGTTTACCTTGCCAGCTCATTCCCTTGGGGGTAATATTTGCGAGTGTTTCAACACCATACCATTTTCTAAAGAAAATTCACATAATTTAAATGACAAAAAATAAGTTGTGTTATCAAAAACAAGGGGAGGCTGAACGCCAAACTCCGTCATGATGTCCTCGGTGATGAAAGATATTACCTCTTGATCATTGATTTGACACAATGGTATCGTTCAAACCACCTTTTTCCAAGTAGTCCGTGGTCGTGAGGACAGTATTTATGTCGCTTCAAAGAGTGGGTGGGGCATCTCGCCGATCATGTCGAGTCCCCACTATTGAAAGTGCTCCTCCACCGCGATGGACCGGCAGCGCGTATGGCCGCGTATCTCCGTCGGTGAATTTTTGACACTGCGGCATTTCCGAACATGTGCGTGCGCGTATTTGAGAAAAGTGGGCCAACAAAATCCGGTGTGCATAATTTTATGAGCCGTGGTATCTCTGTGTGTCCACCAACTGCCATCGGTAATTCTGAAACTCTATCCTACGATTGTGTTTAAATAAACAGAGTAACACTCATCATATGCTTACGAATGCCTTTTACCCCCGTACTAGCTTCTATAGGATGCAGATTTAAATCTTATCGTACGTTCGTTGGGAGGTTAAAGTGTAAACAGATGCCGTGACCTTGCATTGTTGGAGATCAACATACCATGAGGAGGAATTTTTCATGAGTGTACCATCAACTTGGTATACGTTGCCGCTCCGTGGGTTTCCGGCCATCCCACATAGTCCTTAGCCTTTACAACAGGCCGGATTGAATTCCAAGTCATACTCTGCGTGCTGTCATCCAACACGCTCTCCCGTGCCCTCTGTCGACAAACATGAGTTGGATCTTCACGGTGAGGCAAAAACAACGTGACGTGCTCAACATATATGGCCCGAAATTTTGATCGCTTCTGTACGACCCGGTAAGCTTTCGTCAACATCCGGATAGTTTAGCTCAACACCTTGTAATCCAACACCATGAATGATATGGCCACCATCACGTTCATATTTCCTATGAGGACGCACAAAGAGATGAGTCCGAGGTATGCAGAAGATAAAGCCTTTTCATTTAAATCTAGATTATGAAGCATAGTAAAAGTCATGATATTCGCTTGATATTGTTGAATGCTTCTTTTGGGGGCATTCCATTTGAAGCTTGCATTCTTCTTGATCATGCTCATGCAAGAGGTTTCCACTATTTGGGAAAAGTTTGATATGAATTTTCACACAAAGTTGATTTTTCTTCCGAGGGAAAGACCCGCATGGCTCTCTTGCCGCTATGGAGGAATCTATGCAATGGATTTTTCCCATTTTGGGTCCACCACCATGCCGTCCCGAGTTACAATGTGCCCCAACAGTTCCTCGTAGACTTGGGTGAAAGTATTTTTCTTTGGGTTGAGTGAGATCCCATATTTTTGCAGATCGAAAATCTACTTGAGGTGACGTAGGTGGTCACACCTTCGTTTGGAAAATACGTGACGCTACCGAGGTATACTACCACGCTCGCCCCATTAGGCCCCGAAAGGTGATGTCGATCGTTTTTGGAAATTTTCCCGCATTGGGATCGTGCCAAAGGCATGCGTCTAAATGCTAATGTCCCCTATTTAGTTCTAAATGTGATTTTTCACCAAGCCAGCCCAACCATTAGTCCTCAAGTTGTACCGAAACCATCCAATAACGGAAATACTTCCGACCTTGACATCGTTTGAAGGATCCGTTCCATAGGGGGGTATTAAGCAGTTGTATTTTTCCGACACTGTTCGTATTTTTTGAAATCTAAGCATAAACAACTTTACTAGATTTTTACGAACCATAACCAAATTTGAGACCATGTTGATTGTCCCACCTTAAAGATTATGGCGGCATCCAAGAGTTTCTTTAGTTCCTTTTGGATCATTGGTTCTAAAGTAGGATGGACCTTTCTGGAGTTTAGCCGGAATGTTTTAATTCTTTCATGGGTATCACATGTCGGATGATTCACGTGTCATAGGTTCGCGCTCGTCATATGTCCAAGAGAACACATCTCGATATTTATTAAATAATTCCGTGAAGGATTGCCTCTTGGGGAGTGCACCTTAACAAGGTTGACGAATTTGGGTTCCTTCTCTCGTCCCGAGGTTTATTTGTTGGTGTGCTAAATTAGAGCTCGAACCTTTGTGTTTGAGGCTCCCTTAACCGATTTTTGTAAATCAAATAACTTTTCGAGCGATACGACCTTTGGGCATGGGATACCCCTATGCCTTCCTGCTCTTTTTGCAAAGTGAGATCATGATCTTCTTCCTCGATAATGGCTTCCTTGAACATAAATCGTAGCCTAGCATGAAATCCAAAGACCAATGTCACTTATTAAAAATGTACAACTACATTTTCTGCATGTATGGTTTGCAAATAATTAACAGTAGAAACCGTTCTTAGTGGGGTGAACCTAGCAGCAGCATTCGTGAGTGTATCGGCCGCTACATCAGGCAAGCCCAAGGATGAATTTAATACCAAAAGCATCAAAAATGTATATTAAATGCCATACCTCTTGCTAGTAACCTTTCCTCAAAATGTGGAGATAGGCGTGCTGGATGGTGTTACGTACCGTCGGGGTGACAATTTTAGGCTTCCGATTACTTTTAGACATCTAACCCTGAGATCTATGGCTTTCTTGAGTTTGAGAATCAACACCTACACTGTACCGTATTATTGGTGCACCGGAACTCTAGCCGATAAGATATTAGGAACTTGTTCTTCTCGAGGGTCTAACAAAATGCATTCAAGACCACCTCCATCATGGGTTTTGAACTCGTCATAGTACAAGGTCAAACCTCATCTTTCGATGTCGCTAAGATGTTTGGAGAATGTAGGAGGCGGTGTCGTGTTGCGACTTCAACAATTCTTTTCCGTTGAGACCGCAGTGGATGCCCGTGGTTATCACAAGTTCCGACCGGACATCTTGGGTGACCAAAGATTTAGGGGTTTGATAACATCCAAAAATGGATTCTAAGAAACACATTCCGAGTTCTTCTTGTGCGAAATCGACGGTTCATTAGTTGCATCCAAGTCGCTATCATGTGTTTCCATGTAGGTTCTCTTTTCAATACGTATTGGGTTGTTCCTTCCTTATATGGGAGCCACAAGTGCAGACCAAATTTATGGAAAAGCACCCCTACAAATGCTACTAGACCAGTCCCGGTTAAGAGCAACTCCGTAGGCTTCAGGATGTCCAAAATGATGACAATGACACATTGGTGTACTCGGAGTCCGACGAGAGGCGGATGATAACGCACCCGCCCACCTACTCGTACCCTGGGATCTATCAAGTCGAATAATTCTACGTCGTACCTTTTTCGTACGTATATTCAACTTCTTGCACATGGACAAGGGTGGCTAACATCAGGATGCACCGCAGTCGATCAGCAAAGCCAGAACATTGAAGTTGAAGATTCCAAAGACAA
This sequence comes from Pinus albicaulis, assembly GCA_034641835.2. Lineage (NCBI taxonomy): Eukaryota > Viridiplantae > Streptophyta > Pinopsida > Pinales > Pinaceae > Pinus > Pinus albicaulis. Next base: position 676,962 of record JAXQQM020072486.1, on the reverse strand, counting down.
GAAAGGGGAGTGGTACCTCGAGAATTTGTATTGATATCAGTCTACGATGAACCGAAGGCTTGCGGGGGCCTTCTTGGGCGATGTGGAGCTCACTAAGCTTGGATGTCGGTGGATCACGAACGCTTGAGGATGAGATCGTTCGATCGCTATCCGGGCGAGACCGCAAAGAGAAACAAGCCTCTTATTTCGTTTTTTTCATGTCTTCGATGATGTTGTACCCAGAACTGGTGGAACAGGTCGTAGAAGCATTTGGTGAACCTATGATGATCTAGATTTTGGGGCTTTCGGGTAGGAGTTTGGCCAGATTTCTAGGAAGTAGTGGCTTGTTTATCTTTACTTGGTGGTAGAATATTCCTAACAAAGCTTTTCTCCTCTTTTCGATGATTTCTGGGACCTAGCCCTTGCTCCCTAAGATCGAATCACAGAGAAGTTTGGATTGCGGTGTTGCTCGCCGTTTACTTGCATGACAGAGGGGGTATTTCTCCACGGATGACCCCTCAAGGTGAGGATAGTGGACTCGTATCCTCATCCAAGGAGATGTTTCCTCATTGTTTTAAACTACTTTTCTACATCCACCGTGGTTTGATCTTCTAAAAATTGATTTACCACGTTGTACCATGATGTTAATCCACTAAGGGCAAGTTTTATTTGGAGTGGGAGGTTTGATGAAAGGAGCAAAAATTATCTCGTCGATCTCCTCAACGTTGAGGCTTCGTGTTCGTCTACCGTAGCTTCTTAGTCAGTGGGGTTATTTTTTCCCAAAGCTTCGTTTAATACCCAAGGAGGAGTCATCGTCCTCTTTAGATCGTAGACCTTGTTTATTAATAACTTGGAGAGACTTCGTGATACTCTTAAAGTCGAAGGGGCTCTTGTCTTTATCTCCGCACTTATGAGTTGAGGATTGATTCGTGGTTGGTTTTAGATCATCTCGACCATCATGATCAATGGCTCCCATAGACAGTATGTCTTTTTCGACAACAAGAAGTGGTGTAGTTTGTTGCCAAGGTAGCTTTGGCTTTGCGTTTAAAGAACACGCATATCCCGAGGGACCACCCTTGTGTAGTAATCGATGGTAATGGAATCATCCAAAGCCATGTTCGGGAGGGGAATTTGTTCAATATAGTAGCGAAGTGTTGATCAAGTCTTTAAATTTTCCTTATTTTGGTATTTCGTAGTACCAAGCCTCAGAAGGAGCATAGAAGGAGTCTTATCTTTGGAAAATTTGGAGGAAGGTACAAAGAAATTTCTCACCATGAAACAATTGGCGAATAACAGGGAGATAACGGTACCATGTAGCCGCTTTATTTTCTTTTCTAAAAGTATGGGGAAATAGCCGCATGCTACATCATCGCATTGCACTTCATCATTTGTAATGCTACAGAAGTGACTTATGTGATCTTTATTGGGCTTCCTTCGTGGTCAAATTTAAGGAGATGATTCTCGTGGTGTCGGGCATGTCGTGAAGGGGACCATGGAGGCCTAATGGAGACCGTGCCATCCAAGTAGCCATCGACTTCACCTCAAGTTCGTTGAAGGCACAAGATGTAGATGCCCTATTTCACTCTTGACCACTTCCAGGCCGTATCTCTGGAGGCTTCACCTCATGGTGAGAGTGCATGTCATGACTTTCTTATAGTTTCCTGCATTCCTAATATTTCTCCATTATACAAGAACGGAAACCTATTTGGGTTTCGGTGGTGGTGGTGGTCGTATTTTGCCTTGTCCATGGACTGCTTTCCCTGCCTCTCGTTTCCTCATCATCTCCCGTTCCTTCCCCGTGGGGGTTGTCGATCGGATCGTTATCATTCAAAGGTTGGTTTCCGGCTGTAGACCCACTGGGTTGGGTTTCGTAACTTGGCCGATTGCTTCATTCCCTCGAGGACCGTCGAGGGCTCTCATAGAATCGCGTTCAACTCGTACTGCACAATCTTCGAGCATGAGACCTATCACCGAGGTATATAATTGAATAGGCTCCTCATGCAGTTTGATTAGTCGTAGAGTTCAAGGGTTGGCTAGGAGCTCCTACGGGACATTTTTTGTAAGTTTCGATAAGATCGCAAAGTATCGTGCGCAAGGCCCCGAGTCGAAGTCGAGGTAACTTCATACGGAGCTCATCTCAGAATTGTTTCAAAAGTGAGGACCCGTATATTCGTACATGATCTCCTTTTGGGGCTTGCAAGGATGTTACCAGGGCCGGAGCTCGCTATCCGTGCTCTCCTTCTAGCACAAAATCTATCGACGGAAAAAAATATCCACCAATAGTAGCGGATCTCCTCAAGATAAAGTCCCACCGTACTCTAAAACCGTTTGTGACAGGGATCCCGCTTGGTATGTGGGTCCCATTACCGCCGGATGTTCCTTCTCTCGATGGAGATCAAACCTCGCGTACCGTGAATGCACAAATATTTGAACAATACAAGAACAAATGGTTGATGAGTCTTATCGAACATGAAACATTACAAATAGCAAAGCGAGTTGAAGCATGCAACCAAAGGAAATACTATTAGCAACACACATCATTAGGTCATGCTTTTAAAATATGTTTGAACCACAAAAGAAATAGTTCCTCATGGTCAAACACCCTTCACATCTATCAACGTTTTCCGAAAAGATAAGATAACTCGCAACTAAGTTACCAACATTTCTCATTTAAATATTCCTACATCACTAACACATCAAGTGAGCTTGAACGTATACATAATATGTTGTTAAAAATACGTATTAGTTTAATCATAAAGACAAAATTACACGAGAGACAAAAAATACTTGTAATGTGAACACACGAGTCCTCATCGCATCCACAGTGGAGACGAAACACTTGTTTGTATTAATTAAATATGCATTTAATGTTGTGGCACGTTCTCTCGCTCCTTTTGGAGTCCAAAAAAAGGTCTCCTTACAATTCCCCTGAGGGTGTATTCACAATACAAAATTTACTTTTGGGTATCCCCGACCCTTCATATCTTCGACTATTGGCCCACATGCGATCTCGGGAGTGAGTTGCCACTCCACGACTCGAGCCTAAATGTGACCGTGACCTCTCGTTTTTCTTTCGTGACCTAATACGTTCTTCCTTGTTCAAGGCAATATTTGTGAGATTGCTAGATCCGACACATCTACTTGTTGCTGCTCTTTGAGGTACTTCTCACCATGCTTGACAACCGTAACAACCAGAGGCACTGGGAGTATATTCTTTCAATCTATGGAACACCCGCAGCATCTCAGACCAAGGTGCATCTTTTCACCGCGGGACCGATTGGAGAGAAGCCAACTTGGTGTAGATTCGGACGGAGTGATGATGAACCTAAAGAGATTCTCCGTGAGGCCACAATATCTCAGGAGGTAGTCGCTTGCTTCATGGGTTGCAAGAATACTTGAATGTCTTGAGAAAACCTATTCTTGTTCTTTCAATGTCCAAGGCACCCGTAGCAGAAATGTGGTGAACTTCGCCATTGAATCAATTCCACCGATCGTGTGTTCGTGCTGCACATTACTTTCAGATATTCGACTGCATTATCTTTAGACGGCATATTTATTCGTATCCTAACCTTATCATTTTGAGTGCTGAACTCGTTCTTCCTAAAGGTGGTGTCCCGTAGCCTCGTTATATAAGGCCGGACTATTATAGCATATTATCCAAAGGTGCTGGGAGGCTTCTTTCACCGTGCAATCCTCCTTTTTAGTTTGCACTTGTGTCTTTAACAAATTCGGGCAACCTGTCTGCTTTATTGTGAAAATCTCCCCGTATACTTGTTTCATAAAGGGCTCTGCATGACTAACTCCGCTTGGATGGTGAGTGACAACTCGCTAGTCACAGCTTGTGAGTGTATCCTTGGGATTTTCTTCCTCTGCCTTTCGTATCCTCGTTTCGCTGAGTCGCCCTCTCGAGCCGGCTCGAATATGAAATGATCAATTTTCTACTATCCATGCCTTGTGAAAAATTTCTTCGCCACTCATTATCTACACCTCTCGACATTTTTCTTTCTTCATTTCTTTGGGTGAATTTGAGCTTCGTAGACCCTTATTCATTTTTTTTTCTTTAAACAACAAACTATCTAACTCTAACCTTACTACCTGTGCGTTCCGCATTAAACTATTGAGCCCTTATTATTCTCTACCTAACTATTGGATTCTCCAATATTAAATATTTTGGCTAGATCTTTATTCTCTATCTATCAAAGCATGAAAGGTCGAAGATTGCCAGCTTGACCTTCATGGATTGTGGCATTTTTTGACAAGTCGACATAATCTTATTTTTGGAAAAGTAAAATAAAAAGTAGTGGGAATTTTAATTTGCATCACTTTCATGATATATTTCATTCTTTTTTTTTTTTTGGGTTCATTTTTTATATATTTTTTTTGATCTTTTTTTTTTTCAAATTCTTTGATTTTTTATTTTTTAGGACTTTTACCCCTTTTTACATTTTTTAATTTTCTAACATGGGAAAACAATTTTAAGAAAGAAAAGTATGTACATATTACAAGACTAATCAAAGTCAATTCGAAATTATGAATCCCATCAATATAGACCTCAACACTGGCTGTATCCACTTTGCTTCCCAAGAGTGATGGTACTCGATCCTATAACATTTGAAGATCCATCATTTCCAAAGGATATGGTTCCATCCTTCTTTCTCTTTCAAAGATAAAAATTTAGTTCTATTCTAGTCATATGTGTTGAGCAACCACTATCAACATACCACACATATTTGTTGTTTTGAGCTCTGAGCTAGACACAATTATCACTTCCTATTCTTCTTCCATTTTTTTTGTGGCTTTGAAGATTCTTCCGGAGTGATTTTCAAGTTCCAGTCACTATGTGTCCAAAGTTTTTCTCATATTTGTAACATTCCTTATTATTTCTTAAATGTTCAAATCTACTGATGTTTCATCGAGCTCCGGGAGGTTCATATTTCGATGTATCTCCGGGAATTGTATTGTCTTGTGGTTCGTGCGACATTCTGCGCCTTATGACCACCCACATGAACAACAGCTATGAAAATATGAAGTCGTACCTCGGATGGAAACAGTTCACGAGGAATTATCTTCTCCAAGGATGTTCTTTTGCGAATCTTGTTCAATGCGCTCTACATGCATGTCACATCTCATAGGTCTATTTTATTTTGTTGCAGCATAGTCTGCTTCTTCTTATTTGAAATCAAGGTATTGTCTATTCTTGTAAGATCGTTGATTTTTGATGAATTCTTCCAATGTCTTTGAGATGTTACATAGTTTTGGACAATTTTTCCTTTCTTCACTTCCTTACGCAGGGACACTACTTTGCCTCTAATGCTTCCCTTTCTTGCTGATTTCTTCCAACTTTTTTTAAGTGACTTTTCTTAACATTTGTGTTATTCAACTTCACTTCTTGAGACCTTGAACTTGTCTTCAAGAGTATTGGAACAAATCTTCTCAACCTTGAGATCTTTTATAAGCTCAATTTCTCCTTATAAAATTATTCTATGGTCAACCCTTCCTCTTCGTTGTTTGATACCTCTTGTTTATTACACCTGGCTACAAACAATACTCTCTCATTGGATTCTTCTTCGTCATTAACGTTTTCATCAAATGATGAGCTATCTTCTTTAGGAGAGAACTGCCTCTTCAACTCTTTCTTTTTCCTTTCTTGTTGAATTTCCTTGACTTGCCATCACTTCCGTTCGTACATTTTGTCGTTAAATTCCCAACCTCACCACAGCCGAAACATATCAATGGAAGCTTACCTTTGAATTTTCCCTTGCCAATTTTTACTTTTGTCATAAAGTAACAAATATTCTCTTCATTGAGAAAGACCTTTCTTCATCATCTTCTTTATTTACACTTGCAGTGTGCTATAGTCTTTTCCTTTGGAAAGTTTTTTTCCTTATTGTTTTCTTCTTTTTGATGCAAATAACGTAGTCTCTAGATGCGACATTCTTCATCATCAAGTCTCATTTCATATGCCATGATAAGTCCATGTAATTCATCTTTGATGAGTTTTTCAAGATTTGTATTGTATTCTAAGACCGATACCTTTGGGTTGAATCTCCCTAGTAACGTTCTAAGAATATTTCGTATAATAGTCTTTGTCAACAAGCTCTCCCAATCCTTCCGTAGTGTTGGTTTCATCAATGTGTTGAATTAAAAGAACAATGTTGCCATCTTCTTTCATCTTCAGCTTTCAATTTGTGCTCTATAGATTTGGAGCTTTTTCTTATTTGACATTTGAGTCACCGTATATATATTCTCAAGCTTGTCCCATATATTTTTGGTGGTTTTACAACCCAAGACCTTATGATAAGAAGATTCAATAAGTCCACCGATAATAGTATTATTTGATTTTGCATCATTTACCAAATTCTTTCTTACCTTGTCTATCCATGGTTGGTGTAAAGCCATTTTGGAATGTTGTCCCATACTTCGTAACCTTGCGCCAAGAGATAGACCTCCATTATTCCTTTCTAGAGTGCATAATTATTTTCATTGAACATAGGTACACCATTCTTGGTATGCTCCATGACCTCCTTTCTAGATATTAAATCGCTATTGAAGGAACCAAGCTTTGATACCAATTATTGCAAATACTCTAGAGGTGGTGAACCAATATTCCTTTCAATTAGTATTATTATTAATATTTCAGAGTATTAGTTAATCTTCAATTATTATCAATGTTTGTACAATGATACCGTAAACAAAAGGAACACAAATGCACACAATTTTTAAGGTGGAAACTCTCCTCTAGGACAAAACTACCCTAATGATTTTTCTAATACCCTTTAATATTCAACTCCAATTGAAAATAAAGCTCCAACTTCCTATAATATAGAAAAATTTCTTCTCTGCCTCTCCCACCGGATGCACGCTCTCCAATGCTCGAGATTCTTCAAAGAACAACCCAACGAATGCCCCAACACCCAATGAGCTACAACTCACCCCAGCACCACCCTACCACCCCCTAATTTTTCATAGGATTGGTCCCATGTGACTCTACACCAGCTTAGCACCAAACTCTACCACGCTGGCATAATAACAAAAGAAGAATGACTTCTCATACCAGTGAAAATGGTCCACTTTACAATGATATAGAATGATGTAGAAGAAGAAGACACACTAGACCATAACCCCAACTATGACACAAATACATAATGATGATCATAGACCTCTCGACACCACTCTCTTCAATTCTTGGTATATGTACACTTGTAAAATTTTTACAATGATGCTTTTACAATGACTTGATACAATGATACCTTTACAATGACTCCGTATGGGCATACCCACGTGAAGACTTCATGTGGTGAACTTCTCACTGTTGTTTTTCTGCACCTTGATTGTCGCTCTTATCATGTCGCCTTTTCTCACTCTTCGCAACATTATATCATGCACGAGTCTTATCTTGATGAATATATAATACATGCAAAAATTATTCAAGGAACACTTCATGACATGATAATAGCAAAACTTACCTCATCCTCGTAGAGCATATGTCGTGTTGCTAAAAAAAAACAAATTAAAATAGAAAGAGCCTAATGCAATTAAGAGATGAATATGAATATATAGAATAAAATTACCTCCGGAGCTTACCCCATCGCACCTTGCTTTGTTTTTCTACCCTAGAAAGTCCTGTCCTTTGGTAGCCCTTGACAACACATGATCTAGTTTTTTCTTGCCTTATAGGAGCTCGATATTGAATGTGTGTATATCTATTATTTCAAATCCCCTAACATATGTACTTTCTGCCTTGTAGTATTCCTCCGTGTCTTCTTTTTCTCCAATTCCACAAAGTTCCGCTTCCAATTTGGATTCTTCAAGACAAAGTTATGCCTAATCTCTCACAATGACCTAATTATGGATCGGTTTAGTATGAGAACTTTTACCAAGGTGGCTATGTGTCAACGTTTCCTAATTTGGCTTTGAAATTGATACAAAGAAAACATAGTATGTTCACTATCTACCAATTTTTACATATTTCCAATCCGATACCTTCGCAGAGAGTTATGATGATTTTTCCATGTCTCCTTAGACAGTTTAGGAGTCCGCAACAACCTAAACTTCCATAGATCATATCTCCGAAAAATATTGCATGCCATGATATGAAATTTTAAGAAGAGTCAGATTTATTCTCTATCTCATAAAAATTTCAGCTTTTGAACATTCGTATACAAAAATTTATAGCGAAAATTCCACGATGACCAAGCTTTCAAGCAGCGAAATCCCTGAAGGAGGAGGATATGATGATCACAATTTATATAAATGATTAGGTTGAGAGGGAATTCTAACAAGTGAAAATTGAAGGGATTTTAGGAGTTTAAAAATTATTAATTATTACTCATTTAATGACCACAACCAATTATTAGTGTCATGCCACAACCCCATGGGGGTTTTAGCCCACTAATCGGGGGTTAGTAACTTCAAAACACGAATATCTCTCAAACCATGAAGAATTACGTGTGACGTATATCAATGGAAACATATCGACAAGTATAAACCATTAAAAAAATATCCTTGACTCGTAACATAGAATTTGATAGGTCAAAATTCCCATGCAAGACCTGTGGTAGCTCCCCGAGTCGCTTGGGTTGACATTAATGACAACCATCGATCAACATCTTAAACCACCAAACCAATCATTCTTATTTCCCAACAAAAAAATAAAAAAAAAATATGTTGACACATTGTTTAACCAAATATTATTAAAGAATGAGTATTTAACATGATGCTTGACAAAATTGAAATAAAAGAGGAAATCAATACCTCATCAAGAGATTTTGAAAAATCATTTTTCAATCATCATTACATTTAATTTTTTTATAAATTAATAAATTAATAAATGAATTAATTTAAATATAAATTAATTTATGAATACAAATTAATAAATGAATATAAAAATTAAATAACCGTAATTGGAGATAAATTAGTAATGAAGGTAAAAATTAGCAATTTAAGATAGACTTAATAATTAAAGATGAAGTCCCACTAATTCCCTCCATTTCCCTCCAATTCAAACTTTTCCCTTCATTTTTTGGAAACATATATTCACACTCTTCTACCTAATCTCCATCTCCATTGTTAATTTGGATCCGTGTTTTTGGTGTCAAGACGGGTATCAACTCCCCGGTCTAGTCTTCCACGCTTGCGCATGTGCATTTTCGATGAAAATGATTCTTTGTGTGATTTTTGTATTATCCTATTTTTTTTCCCACCCACAGACCGAGGCATTCTCCTTATTTTTTTCCCCCGACATATATCAAGGCATTCTCTTTTTTTTTTTCCACCGACATAGACCAGGGCATTCTCCCTATTTTTTTTTCCCATCGATACAGACCGGCATTCCAAAACTTGTAGGAAATAACATCTCCTAAACACCGCTGGGCGTTAGTATAAGAATGCATTTGATGATGATTTCTCGGTTCAAACAAAAAATCACCCTTTCCCCCGAGGGATTAGTTAAGAATAATGGTGGCATGGGCTATCCGCATCAAACCATACGGGAGCAAGACGGACTCAACGACACATCCTCAATTTCCTGAAGTGAGGCTCCGCATAGCTCTTCCCTCAACCCGCTTTGGGAAACCTTTGGAGAATCGAGTCTACATATGAATTGACTTCTAGGAAACCCCATCTAATTAGAGTTTCCTACTCCTCTCAAAGCAACTCGACTTGCTTGTAAGATCTTTCTTTTCTATGATTTTTCAAAGTTATCACCGAAAGAGATAGAGCTATGATCGTGCTCTCCTTATGGAACTTATGCATGCAGAGCGGCAAGCCTAAAAAGACAAAAGAGATTAAGCCATCTAGGTATAGAATTAGAGAGTGAGATGGAATTTAAGTGTTATTAGGTTTATTTTTTCAACAACAGAGAGGGGAAAACACATGGCCTCATAATTGTACCGTTTCCATTCTTCACAACCAAACCCCTCAAGACAAAGTGTGGTTGCTCTCAAACCCACAAATTCCCCATAGAAATTATATATGGAGTGCCAACAGTAGAGGGTAGGAGTTTAACTTCAGCATTCTCGTGATTCATGGTCAAAATTTTGAAATATTTGTCTCGTTTATTTTAATGTAAAAATAAAATAAATTTTGTATTGATGATGGATGATTAATTTTTCTTTCATGCTCTCCTTCAATTCTCCCCCTCTTTCTTCTATCACTTCTCTCATGTATTTCACCTACTCTTCTTCCTTACAATCCCATCCGCTCGTTGCTCTATTCTCACCCCCCCCCATACACATATAAAGTTTCCCCGGGCTTGTCTTGTTTTTTTGGCCAAAAGTGCGGAGTTCATTTTTTGGTTGTTGTTTAATAAAAAAATAGAAACTTCTTTCATTGCCTTTTCCTTTTATGTCATCGTATTCATAGTCGTACTTCAAATCTCTTCACACTTATTCATACAAAATTGGACTTAAACCATATAAAAGGAAAAAGTCTAAAACAACTTTTTTTTTTACTTTTAAATATATGTTCTATTAATACAAATGTATTGCTATCAAGAGAGAGGATACAATGATTATCTTATCTTCATGTACTAAAACTTCCATTAAACCTTCCCATATCCTTATGATTATTTTCATAGTTGTCTAACCTGCGTTAAGTTCCCTTAATACATAATGGAAGAAAAGAGATAAGAATTGGGTTCTTACCTCTTTTTCATTTAAGAATGAAATAAAGAGCTAATATCACACACCCGGAATTTCCATTTACCTTAGCCTTCCAAAATATTAGGTTTGTCATTTGTATAAATATATGGTATTTTTATTTTCTTATAATATGGATTTCAATTAATTTATTTAGAAACTACCATACACAGGGATATTCCCTATTCATCCTCGATCAGAGATTGCACTCCTGGTTTCTCTCCGTGCTACCAGAAACAAGTTTAGCTTCACATTTCTTTGATGGCAACATCTCATACATCGTTGATCTAGGAACCGTTATATTACTTGATATCAATCTCAATGCCTCGACTCAGCCGCATGCTTATTCCACATTTGTCGGATGAAAATCAAATTGCAAGCACGAGAGCAAGCCACCGGAATGACAATATATCCAAACTTAGGATAGAAATCCTAGCCAGATTTCCGTGCATGGGGAGATTTGAAAACTCAAATTGCATATTCATATCCATATGAAAAGTATGATTTGGAGAACCTGAGGTCTCAAGTAATAATAGATGCAGGGAAGGAGCTGAGAACAATGGCCAATGTGCAATATAGTTTCCTAAGTGGTTTTCACCAAAAATAAAAAAAATAATATTACCGATAATTTGAGGAACTAGGACGAAATCCCATGCCGTGTGCACACATACTCCAAAAGCTCAAAGATCCCATTCATGTTGGTTGCTCCTATTAAGTTTTGTGTCCAAATATCACTGAGGACAGAATTTGGGTGTAGCTATTAGTCTTCATATTATGAACAATCAACACAATAAAATAGCATGTACAATAGAGGAAATAGAAAGCACTAATTTATACTTGGGACTGCATGTTCTGCAAGGAATCCTTTTCGAAATAAGTGAATGTTACCTTAGAGTCAATAGACTGTGAAATAAAAACAACAAGCTTAACCATGTACTCAATCTTGTCAAACCTCGTCTCGCATCGAATTGATAATAAAATTGTACTAGGATTCATATTTCGTACCTCGAACAAGGAACCGCACCTATTATGATAAACACGATATCCAATGGCCCTAAGTGTTGGAATGTGTAATTCGTACTTGTCTTCGCTTGTGATTCCCCATGTACAGAGTCCGTTCATATTCCATAAAGTTAGTAAAACTACTTTCTCGTTTGCCGTGAGGCTGAGATATTTCCTCAAACAACTTATTATGCATCCAAAATAGCTTCCCTATCTTGAGACTATACCTCATGTATATGTAACTTTACTTGATTAATGAACATAGAGTGGATCCTAGATTTTATCTCGGTATCGAGCTTGTCGGGCCTCGCCCGTCCCCGATGGGCCGAGGAAACAAAGAGTTTGTTTTTCTATTCACTATTTTTTTTTATTGTCCATCATATTATTAAATTTACTCCTCGGAGTTGACTGTGGAAGAGGTCTCGAAAGGACGATTTGGCGCAGTTATAAGCGTCCGGTTGGAGATCTCGTACGCAAAAAAGAGGAGCAAGTGATTTTCGGTCTCTCACATCGATTTGTCGTGTCCAGAAAATCGTTGATTAGGTTGTTGGGGTGAGAAAGTAACAAATTGTTGCTTAAGTGATGAGTCGAGTGAATGTCAGCTTCTCCACGCAGACATGAAGGAATGTTTCCAAGAGGTGAGGAGGCCGTGTAAAGAGCGTTGCGTCGCTATCTCTGGGGCCGTGAGCGAACAAGGCAAGGCCGATGAAGGATCTACCCATTTCTTCGCACAGAGGGGAGCACAGGAGGAGCCTTGCCGGACGCCTACCCTCCGCATGTACACCGCCCTCGCGCCGCCCGTGCCTCGCGCCTCTCATAGGAACGTTAATCGCCTGCTGCACTTCGTTAAGCGTCACTTGATTAATTCTCTTGTCAGTGTTGCGCCTAAATACTTAGTGCTACCCTAACGTTTTTGCTGCTCGAGGCTAGAAGAAGAGAACGCCTGCATCGCGTATCCACGTATCCCATGACCGTAGCCTCGACCTGAGGTCGTTGTTGCGTGGACCGAGCTCGCCTTCGTCGAAAGACACGGATGATCAAGGAACATCCGCCGAGATAACCGTGCTAGCTACTATGGTGCGTGATCGAACGATGAGAAGCACCTACATAAACATACCTTCACCGCCGTATTCTACATCCTCTAATACTCGTATAATCCACACATACGATGGGCATATCCGCCGTAATTGTCCCCCCCATTTTGGAGCAGAGAAATTTCCCTCATAAAGGGAGAGGTGGAGGAGCTATTTCGTGTCATCGTTGGATTCGGCTCGTATATGCAAAACCTCCGTGAGATTGCTGGAAAGGTAAAAGTTGCTACCGTGTTTCCGAGTTCATTCCATCGACATTATGGCGGCCGCGGGAAAATCCCCGTCCGCATGGCCCGACAGGGGAAAGGCTCCGTAAGGTGAATCACATTGCACCGTCATTGTTATGGCAATGACATATGCATGGCTACATGATCCGCAGAGTATTAAAGACACCGCATCCGTGTCAATAGCTCTCACCGCTAAGAATCGGTGTAATAATTGGTCACAGGTGCCACGTTTTTTATCTCCGCATGGCCTATGCTCGGTGTAGGCGTGATGGGCGGGATATCGTGCCGAAAACTACCTTAAATACGATTCCCCACCGCCTCGACTCATTCTCAGGATTTCATGTCTCTCCGTATACTAACCGCAAGTAAAGACTCCACAGAAGCGACCTATTTTCATTGATCTCGCATCCAACCTAGTTTTTCCGTTGTTATTTATGTTTGGCCTTTGAAGAAGCGACAAGGAAGCATCGACAAGCCAACGTTAATGTAAATGAGTGTTAGTAGTGTGAGCATGATATCTCGGTAATCGGCAGGAGATTGAAATGGCGATGGCACGCGTATTTCTTTGCTCTTATGTATTGGGGTTGTTGATCAATAAGTGATTGGCGTGCTTCTAATTGGTGAGCCGATATGTGGTGAGCGCATCTAATGTGGTTCAACAACAAGCAACGATATGGTTCACTGGATTTGTTGGATCTTATTGGCTGTCGAGTTGTGGCAAGAGCTAAGTGGGAGCTCGCGCTCTGTGGGTGCATCTGATCTCGCAAAGATAAAGTGGAGAAGTGCTACGTATTGTCGTGGCATACCTCGACATTGCTTGAAGGTGATTCAATCTACACTGTAGCATCGGGAGGAGTCGGTACCAGGATACCAAATATTTTTGATTTAAGTGAACGCTTATGGCCGAGTTGAGGGTCGCTTATGGTCACATATTTTTATGTTTGATAATCGATGACGCAACTTTGATAGCATGGAGGTGTAGTAATTCCTATTTACTCCTTGCCACATTATCCTATTTTGTTTCTCGCAATCTACTTGTCGCAGGTCAAAGAACCGAACCAACGTGTTGGAAGGGCCGCATGCCGAGAGAGGCCCGAATCGTGCCTTCCTCAATTATTGTGGATCTTTGCATCGCAGGACAAGAAAGTCACGTTTTTGGAGATGGTTGAAAAGAATGATATGGATAGGTCTCTACTTTCTCTTCTCGGATGAAAACATTGTGGGAGCACAAGCCGCGAATCAAGCACAAGCGGTTTTATTCATGGAGAAAATTAGAGCCGCTATATTAAAATACTTGATCACATGTGATCCGGATACTGGGTGACCAATATCTATGCAACTTCTTACCATGGGAATTATGTGTCATCATCTTTGTGGTATACTTGATGCCATATTAGAGAGCCGGGTGGAAAAATCTAAGCGAGACATGGCAAAGGCGCCGGGACATGTCACGATGGGTTCTATGTGTCGAGGAGGTGCTCAAACCTCGGTGGAGAATTTGATGGAAATGTTGCCATGTCAGAGAAGGGAATTCATCTAACCATTGCATACAATATGGAGGCCACATCTCACACAAGAGAAGAGTTGTGTGAGGAGGAGCCTAGCACCGCCCGGGCCACCTAGAGGAGTGATCTATTTCGCCATCGCTACTTCGAGGAGGAGCGTTGTTCGCTTCCCTACCTACTTATATGTACTTCCAATGTTGCTAGCGTGTGAGGAGGAGTGCCACCTTGCGCCGCCTACCTATTTATCCGCATTGCCACCGTTGTTGGCGGTGGGAGGAGGAGCGATGCCTCGCCTACTTATCCGAACTACCACTATTGTCGGCGTGTGAGGAGGAGCGCCGCCTTGCACCGCCTTCCCCACGGACCGCACTACCAGCCTGTCACCGGCGTGTGAGAAGGAGCGCCCGCTTGCGCTGCCCTCGCCTAACTATCTGCACCACCACCGCGTCGGCATGTGAGGAGGAGTGGCCGCCGGCGCCGCCCGCTCACTTACCTAGAGGAGCAATCTACGTTGCTTATCCTATACTGGATGGAGCACCGAGTCATTGATCATCGCTCGCGTGGAGCCAAGAACATAAGTGAGTAGCACAATCATAACCAACAAATCACAATAACAATGATAATCACATTCAAAGTTACGATGAGGATCACAGACTAAGAAAATATTTGTAGGGGGACGGCGCCCAATCTCTTAACTCAAGAATATTTCAAGATACTTGTTAATGCATGCTTGGGATAATTTTGGGATTTGTTTTTTAATGATGAAAGTATTTTGGAACAAAAATTAACATACATATTGAGATTAGTCACCCTTAATATGAAGCTATTTTTGTTATAATTGAATACTCTAACAAATGACAAAAGTTAAGGATGGAGTTCCAAGTTCTAATCGACAAAGAAAAAGATGCCCAAGATGTGAACATTTCAAAATATGATGTAAAGGAGCAAAGAAAAAAATTTAAAGGATGATGGAAAACGAAAGGAAAATTGAGTTTGTGTGAGTTTGTGGAATAGACTCATGACCATGGTAGAGTATGAGTCACAATTTGTAATTAGAGCAACATACATGTCATTTATTGTCTGTGACGTGTTGTGGAAGACCCAAAGTAGCAAGTATACCCTTTGTTATATGGTCACTCCGTCGTAGAGTTTAACACCCCGGAAGAGTGTGTCATGCGGGATGGATACACTTGGGTGGGCCATATTGTCCATGAGGTGAATTCTATATCTAGGGGGAGTTCATCAAGAGGTTGGATGAACCACGTACGTGAAGGACTTCCTAGTAGACCCATGGATGCGTGTTGGGAACCCATGCATTTCGGTAAATGGTTGTTCCTTTACATGGACATCGACAATAGCATGAACAAGATACAAAGGTAATTACCAAACAAAACCAAAGCAGTAATTACCAAACAGACTAGATGTAGATTGTGCGTATGGATATTGAGACAAGGTGAAATATGGGTGTGTTGGAATGTGTAATTCTACTTGCTCCTCGCCAAGATTCTCTCTATGTATAGAGTCTCACATTATTCCATAGGTTAATAAAACTATTTTCCTTGAGTTTGGTGTGAGGTTGAGATATTTCTCAACCAACTTATTAGCGCCCAAGATAGCTTCCCTATCTTCGTACCATATACTCTCATGTATATATGTAACTTTATTTAATTAATGAATATAGAGTGTATTTGAGATTTTATTCAAGTTTTAACATGAAAAGAGACAAGGGAGTTTAATCATTTTGTTTAAATGCACAATAATTGGCTCGTAATGTACCCCATCATCATCAATGTTGTCAATATACGCAACACGCCACTGGCCGTATTGAGAGATAATCTCTTTTGTTTGGCACAAATATAGAATGGGGAGTCTCAATTTTGACTGCTTTGAAAAAAGTAATATCAACAACTCGTTGGATTTTCATGAAAAATTCACCGATGTATTTTTGAACCACTCCGGCATTTGTAGATGGATATTCCACTTTCACTTCAATGAGGCACCTAAAACCATCTGCGTATCCTCGTTTAAGTAAAATTTACCTGGTGGAGCTCGAAAATACCTTCGAACATCCCCGCATATTATAAGGTGGATTATACCCACCCTTGGATCATAGAGACCCTTAAGAAGAAGGATGAAAGATTTCCTTCCATTATCGTGCGAAAGAACTTTCAAGTACTTCTCCTCCTCTCGGGCACTTTTTGAATTAAAGGACTCGAAAGCTCCTAAGATATGAAAAAATTTGAGACCCAACCAACTCCCACAAATTTCTCAATGGATATAACATCCAAGCCTAAGAAGCTCCTCACAAATTCCTCCGGAAAACAAGTGAAAAATGCCTTGTGAATGTACTAAGAGATCCTTGCTAGATTAGAAAAATTTTTGTCTCGTTTCCGCCGCCTTTTTTCTCTCGGGGGATACTTAAGATTGATTTTTCTAAAACCTCTACTCACATATCTCTCCATTTAGGCCAATTTGGCCTGTTTATTTGTATGAAACATTTTTCAACACATCTCAGGAAAATATTGGTGATGTATTAGTTGAAATGACAAAGGATAGAAGGGCCTTGTAGTTTTCAAGTGCTTAAAATGTGTCGCCCTCAGCCACCCATAAAATTTTATACCCAAAGGTGGTTGGGACCTACTTTGAGCCTTCAAGGAACAATTTTTACTACCAAAAACCGTTGGCTCTTGAAGAATTTTAAAGGCCTCATGCCTCCTCGCTTCCGCATCCTACAATTGTCGTTCCCATTTCACTTCCGAAAATTTCCGCCAAAAATCCAAGAGAAAAAACCGCCGAAAACTATCATTTTCCCTTTCCTCCCCACCTAAAATTAACCTTCACGTATAAATCCCCTTTGTTTTTATGAATTTCCTTCTTCCATTTATAAAGACCACTTTATAAGGTTTGAAATCACTTTAAAAACTCATCAAACCCCCAAATCCATTTAAAATCCTTGAAATTTTTTATAAAAATCAAAGTTTTATTACTATGGACCTAAGCCCTTGGGCTAAGTCTCAAAACTACTTCTACATGCCCTTTCCCCTGCAACTGTGCGCTTAGTCCCATTAGCGCTAATCGCATTGGAAAGATTCAAGTGTGCACGTTTTGAGCCATTTCAAAATCTCCGATTGCGATCACTCTTTATCACAAACCGCATCACATAGTTATTTCGTTTAACTGTGGCCCGCAATTCCAAATAAACCATTGAAAAATCCTCTTCGATCATATTTTCTCTTTGTAAATCCAAAAACCCACTTTCCGAATGTTTTAAGTTCAAAACTAAAAACACATGTTGAAATACTTTAATGGGTTGATCGAAAAGACCGATCGCGTGCAATCGTAATTAGGGAAATTTCACTGTCGACTTAATGACCACAGTTCGTTAGCCCGATTGCAATTAGGCCTTTGTTATATATACCTTTAGCATATTACAATTCGATATATCCCACGGTCTCCGCAATCGGGCGCTCTTTTTCCTTTACTTATATATTTTCCGCCCGACCCACTTTAATTTGTTTTTATTGTAAAAACTTTGGTTTTCGTATGTATGAAAGGCTTCTGCTCCATCTCCACCGTCGATCACCTCCGATCGAAAGGCTATCACTCAATCACATCGAGTTTCAAATCACATCGCAACTTTCCCCGATTGCGTAATCGCATGCACCCACCGCCACCCGATTGCGATCCCTCCGATTCATTCTTCGTCGTTGATCCGGTCCTCGTACTGACCCGCTAGCGCTCAATCGCAAGTTTTTAATCGTAAGTTTCAATCGATCCCCTTTTTCGCTCCCGATTGCGATGGCTCCGACGAACCTCGTCCGTCCATTTCCGCCAACCAACTACCACTACTTAATCGCACAAGTCTCCCCGATCGTGCAATCGCATCGGCATTTTTCCAATCGCGCCCTTGTTTCTCCCTCCGATCGCGATCCTCCGATTAGATCCGGGACCTACCACGTGTCCAAACTCCAAGGGTCCAAAACCACCCCGCCCTTATTTCTTCTCCCCGGGCCTCTCCTTTGCCCTCGTTTTGCGCCCCATCTCCAATCACAGATGTTTTATCCCGCCGCCACGTCCTCCCGCCTACTCAAAGCAAACTTAAACCTATTTCACAGATTTCTTAATTGTTTTGTGTTTTTCTGTATTTCTGTTGGTTTTCCAATATGTTATGAAGAAAGCGTCGAATATCGTGAAAGACGTTCGCGCTCTTCGTGCTATTAAAACACAACCATTCGTGTTTGAATCCGTTGATTTATCGTTTCATGAGCGTTGATAACACGAAATGGCCCGTGTCGCCCCCGCACATCGACAAGACACTATTTTATTTAAGAGAATGAAGAAATATACTCGCTTTGAAGACAAAGCACACGATGAAGATCGAAGACAATTTTTATGGGGATTACCACAATATTTATCAAAAGCCTAATCCCCCAATCTAAAAACATGTTTAAAAAGAAAACCTAAAGTGTTTTATCGTAAAGAAAGCCTCCACCGCCACATCTCGAGGCAAATTGATTCTCGGCCTACCCCCGAGCCAATTGCCCTTCAAACTTTCAAAACAAAGGCCGAAGTTAATGAAGAAAATCGTATATTCACCTCCAGGGTACCAGGGAGTTACTTCGCAAGGAAATCAATGCGTAAAAATATCCGCCGAGTTACCCCACATGATACCCGCAGCCTCAAAGTCCACGAAAGCTCCTTCGGGCCGAGCTTAATTCATAAATGTAAAAACAAATAATATCACATGGTTCCACTCCGTGAACTTCTTCATCGAGCTCCTCAAAAGGCCCATAGTCTTAAACCGTATTAATTGCTTCGAGAGATATTTTTTGTTAGGTCTCACCTCCTAATTATTCTATGTTCTTCGCAGAAGATGAGAAGTTGTTGGTTGCGTTAACCTCAAAACACACTTGGAGCCGGACTTTTATTTGTACATAGTGTTCGCCGGCCCTCAAGCCTTGCTTATGCTAGAATAGTTAGGTTGAATAAAGGAAGATGATTGTCACGAACCGAAAACATCGGACCTAAAGATTGTAAATCGGTTTGACATCAATATAAAAGTCGTTTCTTGGGATCCTCGGTCTATATCACCTCTGCAGTGAAGTGCTTCTTTCTTTGTTAAATTGTTTTCCTCTATGTATGCCATTGTTCATATTCGTAAAGAACAAATAAATGGTGGTTAGCATCTACTATACTTCAAGAATCCTCCCTGGCCGAGAAATATTTATCTTAATGTTTCTCTCAAGCTTGTTTAGGCTTAAGAATGATTCAACACTGCTTAAACAAATAGGAATGTTGGCGTTCTTTCGTCCTTCTATTTGCTTAAACATTGTTCTTGAATGTGATTTCCATTTTTTTCTCTATTAAAGTTAGACTAGAGAAGATATGGTTCACCCCGATTCCCAGATTCTTTCTCCAAAGGGCAGCATTTCGAAAGTTTCCCTCTTTGGTATTCACCGAAAGCACTAGGTTTGGGTGTTAATTTATCTGATCTTAAGTCACACTTTGTTTTCTTATATGTTTTCATACTTTCTCAACGTAATTATGCGGATTACCCGGATTTGCTCGTCAATTAAGCCGTTTGAATACGTACTTGCCCATAGTCAATGGTTAGCCCCGACACTTGGTTGGTTTTAAATGCTTACTTAAGAGGATTTTCTTGTTCGGACTCACTATAAATCCTTCCGAGAAATTATTATCACTTCCAACCCTCCAACACTTTAATGTTTCCATTCCATCATTTACCCCAATAATATTGTGGTACAGATGACTTGCCCCTTGGATCACACTTCCTGATGTTGTTGCTCAATTAAAGCCCGCGTATATGACTCACAGCTCAATGGATCAAAAACCAAAGTTGTTATATCTATC
The DNA here is from genome assembly GCA_034641835.2 of Pinus albicaulis. NCBI lineage: Eukaryota > Viridiplantae > Streptophyta > Pinopsida > Pinales > Pinaceae > Pinus > Pinus albicaulis. The sequence continues at coordinate 656,650 of JAXQQM020072486.1, read as the reverse complement.
TCTTTAGCCATAATCGGTTTCATCCACTTGCAATTTTCACTTTTGGAAGCTTTTGCACTTAGAACTTTCTCTCAAGCAATATTCTGCGTTCAACCATATCCAACAAAAACAAAACACTTGACCTCATAATTGCCCAATATTTAACACTTCAAGCTTTCAAAGACAATATCCATCTTTGCACATATTGGAGAGATCCTTCGATTCGGGAGTGGGCTAGATCCTGTGAATCTCAAAGTTGGCTGAAACCATGTTGTTTCGTAATTGGACTCGCCAATTTGCTAATAAATTACGCAGACCTAACATTTCCGGCGACTACCGGGGATCCCGAGTGTTTTTAATACCTTTAGGAGGCCTCGTAAAACCCTTATTCAAGAACACTTTTGAGAGTAAAAAGCAGCCTCTTTTCAAGCACCGCCCAGGATAGGTAGTTATGATGAAACTTATTGATCCAAGGACAAAACAGTAAAACCATAGGTTTCTCTTAAGACTTCATCTAACCTTGAAAAAATCAGTCGGCTTTCAGCTACAAGAGTAGCATCGCCTTTGTCTTACAACCTTAGCTAAGTTTTGAAACAATAGTTAAGATATTCTTAAAAACCACACAACCGAAAATGACCTTAAAAAACCTAAAAATATTTCTGCGTATTGAATTAAATAAACATGGTGGTGGACCATAAGACCTTTTTACCGAGAGGAGCTAAAAATTTCTACTGGGCGACCTGTCAACTCTAAACAGACTCTTAAGACCTGAATCGGGAAGAACCCTTATCATTATAGTATCATTCAAACTCGCTAGAGGACCTAGGATTAAAATGTGAAAACGATTAGTTAACCTCTCTCCTAGATTGTCATATATGTTTGAACTTTTCTTGTTTGTTCGGGTCTAAACAACACAAAGACAAAGCTTTGAAAAATATTCACACCAGAGCCTATCCTGACCAAAACCACCCTTCCGAGATAGTTGATAATCTTAAAGTATCCTTTGGAAGTCTCCTACAAGTTAAATTATTAACTATTTTCATCACCCTTGAGAGCTAATTCAGTCCCTAAAAATATTTCAGCTTTGCAACAATCACAAGCCGACATAGTGAATCCATTTAGGACTAGGTCATTTGATGATATAATCAGCTTAGACTCGAATCTTCAATTTCATCTCCCGAAACAAGTGAACATCCCGGTAGCAAGAGAAACAACACCTCGATTTACATTTCTTCTGACAATTTAGGTGTCTCTCATTCCAAGATCATCTCAATAGTCTATTCTTGGTCCATCCACCCCGCTCACTCATCTAATTGTCGAAACCACTCCTCTTCAACCCACCTTCCCTTTTGTCAACTCTCTTATAAATCCACTCTCCACCTCCCTACACACCGGTATGCTCCCTTAGTCCTTCTTCATGCACCATTAGCCAATTCTTCCACAAGACTATCAATCCAAGATTCCATTGTATGATGCTAACAACGCTACAACCGCACTGCCAGCATGTGGATAAGATGAATGACTACTTTGAGCGTAAATGAAATTGACGATGATTCTTTCAAACTTAGATTATTCGCTCAAAGTTTTGTAGAAGTCAGAAAATGGTTTAAAAGCTTAGCCCTCTACAGCATTAATGATCTCCAAGCTCATAAAACATTCTTAAACAAATGGGAGGCAAAGAAGAACCCTCCAAGTTCTCGCCGACTATAACAACTTCATAGGAACCTAGGGAAAGTGTACAAGCTTATTGTACCGTATTTGGGTTGTATATAACGTACTCTCCTTAACTAAAACCTCCACAAGGCTCCGTTTTAAACAAATTTCGAAGGATTTGACACCGATATGACCTATTCTTTAAGAGAAAGAGATTTTGCAACTCTTGAAGATATGCAAAGAGGTGCTCTTTTCTCAGAGAAGTGAATCGATGGAGAAAGAGTAAGGATGAAAGCTGAAAAGAGAGTATCCTTTTTAGAGAAGAATCTACCCTTCTACTTCCAACTCAAAAAAATGGAGAGAATGATGGAGGAAATGATGAAAGAGATGAGCATAATTAAGAGAGTACAAGTAAGCTAAAATCAAATCGCTTCTCAAAATAGAAACCGTAATCCAGACCGAATGTTAGAAGGAACCAACTTTCAGTCGACTTCCAGGGAAGATGATCAATAGATCACCCCTCCTTTCTTCATCAAAACTATGCTGAGGTTGAAGAACAGAAGACACAGGTCAAGAGGAAGAGGATATCAACATGTTTGGGGGAGAGAGGATGATGACCTGGAAGTTCATTATGATAGAAAACAAGGTCTTTACACACCTTATGATGACAAAAGAGATGCAGTAATAAAATGATTATCAAGACATGAAAAATGTCATCATAGAACCTCAAAAGAATATGACCTTAGAAGCAAGACCGCCCTTACAAACCCCCAACACCAAACTCGACAAACTCTCTGGGAAGAAGACCGGCAGCTCAAGCCTTCAAAATGTTTTAAACAAAAACACAAAATAGTGGTCGATAATTCCGTAAAGATAAAGAGAAACACTCAAAATTAAAATAAGAGGCAGTGCACAAGCAAGACTAACACTTCCGCTAGTACTCCTTCTACAACATTTGTGTCAAATCAAACGAATTCAAATAAGCTGTAATTGTTGACAGAGTGACACCATTAAGGTTGAAAACAAGTGCTTCAAAGAATCAAACTCTTTCGCCCCGGAACATGAAATCTTTGAAGACGTAACTTTTTCCTTAACCTGAGTTAGTCGCCCAACATGTATATAGAACCAAATTTTGAAGGCTTTAAAATATAGAAAAATGGAGATACAAAGCCAATCTTAGTGACGACCAACCAGAAAGGATTTTTGGCCCCAAGATTGAAGGGAAGTTTCAAGAAGGACCTGCTCTTCCTTTTATGTAAGTTTGAACATTCATGACAAAATTCTACACAATGCTATGCATGATTCCTAGGCTTCTCATAATTTAATGCCTAAAGCCGTGATGGAGAGCTCTCATTTAGAAATTACTAGACCCCACAAGGACCTATACTCCCTTGACTCAAGTAGAGTAAAATGTCTAGGATTGATCAAAGACCTCTCCGTGTTAACCTAGCCCGTATCTCCACCAAATGTTTACTCATGGACATTGTTGTGGCTGATGTCCCCCAAAGCATGGAATGTTATTATCGCATCCTGGGAGCTAAGCTGCTGGTGACTATGCGTATGGACATGACATATGCGACTATCCCGCTTTTCAATCAGACTAGAAGACTTTACAGTGAGCTCATATGCAATACACTATTGCCAAGTCGAAGACAGCACCCTCAAAACTCTCCTCTATTCCGTAAATTCAAGCCTTGATTCTTTTATCTTGTTTAACGATGAAGAGCTTAGTGAACAAATCGCGCTAATGATTAATGGCTAACACAGCATAGTGGAGACAAATACCACTAATCGACAAACAGCCTTTGTCGAACTCGTGCAATCTAGTGAACTAAACACGGTCTCGAGATGCAAACGATGTGTCCTTTTTCCTTGAACATCGAGAGTCGAAGAAAACGCATCTCCATTCACCGAAAAATCTAAAGAGGTAAAACAAATTCAATTGGGTACGGCGAATCATGAACAAAATGAAGGCACCTCTCGTAGTTAAAGAGGACAATCGCCAAATGAATAGAAACCGAAGACAAATTTTATGGAGTATGTATTTTAAGGTCATGCACTAGAAATAATGGGTGTGTAGATGGATTATTAACAATGAAAGTCAACACACAAAATGCATTTCATGCAAATTAAACTTTCGTTGTTCCAACAATACAACAGTAGCACGAATCCTCGCTCTTAGGCTTACATTTACTAAAAAGTTAGGAGCCAAGAAAATCAATGTGTATGGGGATTCCGAGTTAATAATTAGGCAAGTCAATGGGGGAGTATAACGCAAAATCATCCCGTACTTAGGCCTATCGCAATGATGTCACTAACATCTTTCGAAAACATTCGGGGAGTCCAAACTCATATTTATCCCGAGAAGAGAAATATCGCCGCAATTTAGCTTTTGCGGCCAGACATGTCTAACACCATACGAAACCGGAGACAACACAACTCCAATCAAATTTAGACCAAATTATGGCTCTATAACAAGAAATATTAGCAAGTTTTTGACAATGTGGACAAACAACAGAAGGTTTAAGTAATTCGAAGAATGACTTCGAATCGTACGCTCGTATTCGCACTATGACACAGACCGCAAAGAAGAAAATTCCCCTTGATAAAGAAGAGCGTTCAAAACTTGCCAACGTAAATCTGTTGTCCGACAAACTTGAAAATGAAATAAAACGAATGCGCATTTCAAAGCAGAGGAGATAGAACTCAGATTTCCAAAGATGAAAGTTTGCCTAAAGTGGTCCCGACCTTTAGAGGAGTTGTTCGATTTTAACGATATGGCCAATAAACCAAATCGGAACTCCGTAGAGACCGAAGTAGAGGAGTGCAATAGGTGTTGCAGTGAGGAAAACCGAAAATGACGAAACTATCCAAAACTTTTGCTAACCCACATTAAACTCAAATACATAGAGCTATTCAAAGAGTTTTCTCAAGGCTTTTTGCAAGGAGTTACTTAAGACCTTAAGTCCTATGACACCGAAATAATACAACACAAAATTCCTCTTAAAAGACAACCAAAACCATTCAAACAGAAGTTGCGCAGTAATAAACCCCTCCGTCCCGCCACTAATAGTTAAGAAGGAAATCAAGAAAAATGTATGATGTCAAAATATTATTGTCCCTATTAGATATTCCGAGTGGGTATCTAATCCGGTGTCTAATAGAAGAAATCGGAGAAATCGTGCTTTGTATAGACTTTAGAGACTTAAACAAAGCTTCATTGAAAGACAACTACCCTCATCAAAAATGGATCATATTCCCACAAAGGTGGTAGGGTCCAAGATACCTTTGCTAGATGGCTATTCGTGGCATAATCAAGTCTTAGTCCACCTCGATGATCAATTAAAGACAACCTTTACTACACCATGGGGCACCTTCATGTATGTGAAAATGCCCTCGTCTAATGAATGTCGGAGCAACCTTTCAAAGAGCTATGACATAGCATTCTAAGAATTAAGCTTTTTCATCATTATCTATCTAGATAATGTCATGGTGTTTTAAAACAGATGAAGAACATTTAGAACATTTAAGAAAAGTTTTCGAGAAGTGCGTGTTGTTTGGAAATATCTTTAAACCCTAAGAAGACACTATTTGGTTCCAAGAAGGTAAGCTTTGGACACATTATTTCGAAGAGGTATAAAGACAGATCCAAAGAGGATTGGAGGCTATATTGCAAATCTCTCTATCCTCGAAATATCAAGGAGTTGGTACTCTTCATTGGAAAGATTAACTTTTTTGAGAAGGTTCATCCCTAATTCCAAGGTAGCTCCTTAGAAATATCACAAACATGTTAAAGAAGGAGCAAGGGGTAAATGGACTTTAAAGGTAAAGACATCTTTTGAACTCGGTAAAACAAGCTCTAACTAAAGCACTACTTCTCATAAGTCCCCGATTTTTCAAAAGATTTTTATATCTTCTCATTTGCATCGTAACATACCATTGCCGCTATCCTTTTGCGTTAAAAAATCCACAAGGACAAGAGCAGCCTATTGGGCATTTTAGCAAGGCATTAAGGGACGCCCTTTGAACTATAACATTATGGAAAAGCAAGCTTTCGCTTGTTGTGCTACTGAAAGACTTCGCAGTATACATCCTTCACTCAATATCATTGCCTTTGTCCCTAATTCAATTGTTAAGGACATTCTAACACAGACCCTAATGGTAAGAGAGGTAAGGGATCAATAAGTATTCTCGAATATGATTTAGAGATAAAACCCACTAAACTCATCAGCGTTTTGTCATTCAGGCTAGATTAATGGTCAAATCCAATTTTGAAGTTCTCGATGTTAATATGATTAATGCTTTTTGGATAGCCAAGAAGAATTCTCAACTCATCGTTGAAAACCATTTTATGAATTCTCTCGTATGCCGACATTGTCTATTTTTTGCTTAATTTAAATACACCTCCGGTTTATCGAAACAAAGGCAAGGTTCCTTAAAGCTGAAAGCAAAGAACTATTGCATTATATAGATAGGTGTCTTTATTGGAAAAAAATGCTAGTGGTATATTACTTAGATGTTTGCCCTAGTTCGATGCAGAAGGTTGCTGCAATTTCATGAAGGAGAGTGTGGAGTGTCATTTAGGACTGAAGTCAACAAACAACAAAGCGGAGGGTCGTTTCTATTGGCTTCATTTCTTTTTCCCCGATATACACAAGATGCATCTACTACTTGCCATAAATGCCAATTGTTTGAAGGGGAAGAGAAAATTTTTACCTCTTCCTTCCGCATCCAATCACCGCGGAGGCTCCTTTCTACCGCCGTGGGGACTTGACTTTATAGAGAAATCCATCCTCGTCTTCTCCAAGATAAATAACTCACCGCCACAGGCTTGCTTTCATTAGTGGATAGAACCATTCTCGTAGACAAGCCAATGACTCGCTTATCATAAAATTTATGGAGACCAATATCCTCTCCGTATTTGGTCGTCTCACCAAACTTATCTTCCGATAATGCACAGCATTTGGTCAAAGAAAATGATTGACTTCCTCGCTTGTGGTATCGGATAACATTGGGGTATTCCTTCACATCCTATTACCCTTGTGGTACGGACCTACGAATCTTCAAACGAAGAGCCTAGTGAACATAATCAAGAAATTGTTGGAGGACAATAAGAAGTTCGTTAATAATAAAGTCGGTCCATGCACTTTAATGACAGATTGACTTTGAAAAAAATCTATTGTTATGTCACCTTTTCCAGCCTTGTGTATGAGTATGATGCAATTTTTTCCGAACAAATTGGTGTACCAAATATGAAGTTGATTCAGGAGTTGCGCATCGAATAAAATGACATGATCGTAAGAATAAATCGACCATTCATCTTCACACTGTGATAGAGGTATAAAAAAAGTATCGGGCAGTATGAAGATAATATCAAGAGAATATTTGATAAAAGAACAAAGGCCGCAATTTCTTAAGATTGGGGACAAAGTTTTAAAGTGACTCAAGGAGGGAAGACAAGGAAAGCATGGTAAATTTGACAATCTATGGCTTGGCCCTTACTCTATTCATTCAGCTTGCCGGAAATAATGCATTCTTCTTACAAGAGCTGGTGAAAACAAATTTGTTTGGGGGTCCTCGTTACCTGCGGTGGATGCTTAAGCATTACTTCTGATCCATTTTTGTGTTAAAGCTTTACTCCGTTCCATCGTGAATATTTCATCCACTCTTGCATTCAAAGTTATGAAAAATAAAAAAAAATACAAAAATAAAAGAAAATGAAACGAGGGCGTAAATGAAAACAAGAAAGGCAAAAGCCTCATGCCAAAAGAGAAATAACCGAAAGGTGTAAGCTTAAATGCTACTCCTAAAACACAATTTATAGTTAGCCAAACCGTTTAAACTTGAATAATCAGTTTTCAATTTATTGCCGATAAGGTAGAAAATTTGATTTTCCAAAACCTGCTCAATCTTGGCTTATCACTTGTTAGATTAGGATAGAATGAAGGTTCAAACAAACTCAAAACCCTAACCAAAGTTTCCAAAAGAGAGACGTACTCAAAACCGTTTTATTTTCTCGAGTCATAAAAGAGAAAACTCGGTTCTAACTTGCCCAAAATCCTAACCGTATACTGGCGAGGTAGCTCAAATGTGTCAAAACAGAAATAAAGAAAAGAAGGCCATAATGAGAAACTTTCGCATCTTAAGCCTTCCATTTTGATTTTAATTTTCCGTAAATAATAATCTATGTGTAGCTTCGTTTATGCCATAGATCACAAAGAAGTCAAACACTAATCTTGACCTGGCTGTTTTTAAATTTCCGTTATGGAATTTAGAGAATGAGAGGTACACAGCTTAATCCCAACAAGACAAAAGAGGTTGTGTAGAGAAATATCCTAGCTCAACCGTTTAATCTAAGTTCGGGGAGAAATAAGGAGCAGAACTAGATTAGCTTTTATGCTTTCAAAAGAATAAAAATGTTGTAAGAGAGTTTGCCAATCCAAGCAATTTCTACAAGAAAATGGATCCGTAGGATTGGGTAGGTAGCAAGCTTGTTGATAAAGGTCCATTGTTTTCATGTATCGCCAAATATGTTTTTTAGGAGAAGATCATTCAATCAACAGGAGGACATCCCAATGGATGGGGCAACCGATCGACTTTCCAGAAGATGCAAGTCCTGAATTTTGATGCCTTCAAGAAGGCACCATCCCCTGCGGGAGCCACCGTTAGCCACCTATAAAATTTTGTTATACCCAAAGGTGGCTAATTGTTTTGGAGCCTTCAAGGAACAATTTTTATTACCAAAAACTCGTCAAGCCTTGAAGACTTTTAAAGGCCTCATGCCTTCATCTCGCATCCTACAATCGTCGTTCCCATTTCATACCGAAAATTTCTCGCTAAAAATCAAAGAGAAAACCGTTGAAAAAACTATCATTTTCCCTTTTCTCCCACTCCAAAAAATTAACCTTCACGCATAAAATCCCCTTTTGTTTTTATGAATTTCTTCTTCCCGTGCTCATAAAGACCACTTTACAAGGTTTGAAACTTACTTTAAAACCTTACCGAAACCCCCAAATCCATTTAAAATCCTTGAATTTTTTTATAAAATCAAAGTTTTATTACTATGGACTTAAGCTCTTTGGGCCAAGTCCTAAACTACTTCCCCACATGCCCTTTCCCCGTAACCGGTGCGCTAGTCCCATTAGCACCAATCACACCTGGAAAGATTCAAGTGTGCACGTTTTTTGAGCCATTTCAAAACTCCGATTGCGACTCCCACTCCTTTTTATCATAAACCTACATCATATAGTTATTTTGTTTAACTCCGTGTCTGGGCACCCGCGCTAAACCATTGAAAAAAATCTCCTCTCCCATCATATTTTTCCTTTGCAAATCCAAACCCACTTTCCGAATGTTTTAAGTTCAAAACTTAAAAACACATGTTGAAATACTTTAACGGTTGATCGAAAAAGACCGATCGCGCAATCGCACTAGGGGAAATTTCAACAAGTTGGGATCGTAATGACCGTTCATAGCTCGATTAACATTAGGCCCTTGTTATATATACTCCCGGCATATTACAAGCCATATATCCCACGACCCCGGCACCCGGCGCCTTTTCCTTACTTACATATTTTCCGCCCGGACCATTTTAACTTGTTTTTATTGTAAAAACTTTGGTTTTCGTATGTATGAAAGCGTTTTCTCTCTCTGCCCATCTCCACCGTCGATCACCGCCGATCGAAAGGGTCATCGCTCAATCACATCGAGTTTCAAATCGCATCGCAACTTTTCCCCCGATTGCGTAATCGCATGCACCTACCTCGCCACCTCCGATTGGCGATCCCTCCGATTCATTTCGGGCCGTTGATCCGGTCCCCGCATCAACCACAATGGCCAATCACAAGTTTCCAATCGTGCTCTAATCGCATCCCCTTTTCGCCGCCTCCTCGATTGCGATGGCTCCGATTTAATCCCGTCCGTCCATTTCCTCGCTAATCCAACTATCATCGCTTAATCGCACAAGTCTCCGATCGCGCAATCGCATCGGCATTTTCCAATTGCGCCCTTTGTTTCTCCCTCCGATTGCGATCCTCCGATTAGATCCGGACCGTCCACGTGTCCGTACCTGAGCCGCCCAAAACCACCCCCCGCCTTATTTCTTCTCCCCCGCCCTCCTTCGCTCGTTCGCGCCCCATCTCCACCGTTAGATATTTTTATCCGCCCGCCACACCTCCCCCCGGCCATCCGGAAGTAGTTTAAACCTATTTCCGCAGTGATTTCTTAATTTTTTGTGTTTTCACAGGTATTTTTATGGTTTTCCATTATGTTATGAAGAAAGGTCAAGACCTAAAGACGTTCGCGCTTTCCAAGTTATTAAAACACAACCATTCGTTGTGTTTGAATCAGTGATTTATCAAATAAGCCATGAGCGTTGATAACACGACAATGGCCCGTGGCCGCTCGCACATCGACAAGACACTCGTTTTATTTAAGAGAACAATAAAGAGTATCAGCTTTGAAGACAAAGCACAACAGATGAAGATCGAAGACGCTTTTATGGGGATTACGGCTAACATGCTTATCAAAAGCCTAATCCCCAATCTAAAACACAGCTTTAAAAGAAAACCCAAAGTGTTTATCGAGCGTAAAGCCTTATCGCCACATCCGAGGCAAATTGATTCTTCAAATACCCCCGAGCCACTTGTTGCCTCAAACCTTTCAAAACAAAGGCCGGGTTAATGAAGAAAAATCAGATATTCGCCCGTCACAGCCTGCTAGGGAGTTACTTTGCAAGGAAATTAACGTGGGTAAAATATCCGGCGGAAAGTTACCCACATGACACCCGCAGCCTCAAAGTCCAATAAAGCTCCCCGCCGAGCTTAATTCACAATGTAAAATAGTTAACAGCGTTGTTCCACCAGAACTTCTTCATCGAGCTCCTCAAAAGGCCAAGGAAGTCTTGAACTCCGTATTAATTGCTTTGAGAGATCTTTTGTTAGGTCTCACCTCCTCATTATTCTATAAATACCTCGTAGAAGATGAGAAGTTGTTGTCGTTAACTTTTGAAACACACTTGAGTTTCGGAGACTCTCATTTGTACATAGTGCTCACCGGCCCTCGAAGCTCCGTTTATGCTAGAATAGTTAGGTTGAATAGTGAAGATGATCACGAATCGAAACATTGGACCGAAATATTGTAAATCGGTTTGACACCTAACATGCGGTTGTTTCTTGGGATCTCCGGTCTATATCACCGTGAAGTGCTTCTTTCTTTTTTAAATTGTTTTCCTTCTATGTATGCCATATCGTTTGCCTCCGTAAAGGAATGAAGCAACAGTGTTAGGATCTACCGTATACGCAACTCTCTCCTCGTCGAGAAATCTTTATCTTGTCGTTTTCCTTGCTTGTTTATTTAAGAATGATTCAATCGTTTTTTAAACAAATAGAAAGTTGGCATTCCTTTCGTCCTTCTACTTGCTTAAACATTGTTCTTGAATGTGATTTCCATTTTTTGCTATTAAAGTTAGACTAGAGAAGATATGGTTCGCCCGATTCCTAGATTCTTTTCTCCAAAGGCGATTTCGAAAGCCTCTCTTTGCATCGACCTAAAGCGTACTTAGGTTTAAAAGTACTTATCCCATCTTAAGTCACACTTTGTTTCTCTTATATGTTTCCTCATACTTTCTCCAAGGTAATTATGCGGATTACCGGATTGTTCGTCAATTGCCGCTTTGAATACACTGCTCAGCAAGTAGTCACTGGTTAGCCCTGCATCAAGTTGGTTTTAAATAAGCCATTTAAGAGGCTTTTCTTTGTTTGACCGACTATAAATCCTCTCGAGAAATTATACTGCCTTCCAACCCTCCAACACTTTAATGTTTCCATTCCATCATTTAAATCTCAATAATCTTGTGGTATAGATGACTTGCCTCTTTGGATCACACTTGGATGTTGTTGCTTCAATTAAAGCCCAGATATGGTTCTATAGCCCAATGGATCAAAACCAAGCGTTATATCTATCTCTTAGCCATAACTGCTCTATCCACTTGCAACTTTCACTTTTAGAAGCTTTTGCACTTAGAACTTTCCTCTCAAGTAACATTCATGCTCAACCATCCTAACAAAACAAAACCCTTGACCTCATAACTAGCCTAATATCAATACCTTAAGCTTTCAAAGACAATATCCATCTTTGCACATATTGGAGAGATCTCTCCTGGACCAGAGGGCTAGACCTCTAGAATCCCAAAGTTGGTTGAAACGATGTTGTTTCCGTAATCGGGACCTCGCCAATCTTGCTAACAAATTACGCACCTAACATCGCTAAAAATTACACTTTTTTTTAATGAAAGTGAAAGGGGGATGTAAATACATATTTGATAATTACATGCATTTTGATTATTGATGGATCTAAGGTATCCTATCATATACAACTAACTAAAATATGAGTTCCATTTTTCCTCTATTTACGCATGGTTCTAGCGACCCAGCGATGGAGAGATGGAGACAATGTGAGCAGTCATGGGAATGGCAAGAGAGAGAGGAAGGGATGGGTAGGAGAATATAGACATGTGTAGAGAGAGAGAGTGTGTGTGTGTGAGAGAGAGAGAGATTTGGGAAGATAAAAGGATTCTGAAGAATAATACCCCTAATTACTAGCACACATCCCAATGCAAGGTGAAATACATATTGATCTAGTGCATTCTCATCGTAACAAGGAACACCTTTCGTATCACACGCAGTTTCAAGATAGGCTAGGTCAATTTAGGTGCTAGTGTTGACTCTAAATAAAAGCACTAAATATTTAGAGTGCAAAATTAGTTAGCTAGGATCTAACATCTAGGTGTTTGTTTTCACCGAAGCATCCAAGGAAAACACCTAGTCAAGATTAGAGGTGTCACAAACATTTATGATGAGGAATGGTTTAGGTGTTTTTTTTTTTTTTGCAAATTGGACTAAACTATATTAAAACCAGGAAAAATGTATAGAGTTATCACAGAGATGGTGAGACAGTGCTTAGCCTATCCATACCCTAGTAGTTTTCAAATTAATGTAGTTTGGGACTCCACTAAGAGGGGAAACCAACCACTCTCTAAGAGTTTGAACTGCATTTCCTATGAAAAAATATTCAGTCACCCATAAAAACAAGAGAGCTAAAATATAGCCTAAAGTACTCGAAAACAAAAATTAACCTTTAAGGTTACTGTGATCTGTGGTGTCTCTTCATCCTCGTCCTTCGTCGGGGTCTCCTTCTCCTTACCAGTAATTCAAATTCCCATCCGATGGCTCCTCCTTTGTTGTGAGCGCGAAGGAGGCTCCGGAGGGGCCGGCAATTGATGGGCTTGACCGTGCTCGATGTAATAATATATGGTTCAGACACCATCAACATCCATTACCCAAATGCCTATCTCCTCCGCCATGGGCCGCCGACCGTGCTGCATCGGTCTTTCTGTGGTTTGGTGACACCACTTGTTGGATGGTAGATTTTCTCGCAGCCTCTTCGCCTTTAGATCGCTTCGCAGGTGTTTCATTCTCCCCACCTGCCTCCACGAGGGCATACTTCGACTCGAGAAGCAAGCGAAAATTAACTTGGCAAAGAATGGAGCCACCGCAGATTCAAGGTTTTGGTCAGTCAGAAGTGCGGGGAGCGCCGCACAGAGCACCCTCAAAGAATCGCCCTCGATGGCCGTTCGGCGTGGGGCACAGGCTAGCAAGAAGTCGATGGAGATCTTGACGAGGAGGAAGGCTAGGTGAGAGGGAGTTGCAAGAGAGGGAGCTAGGAAGACCCGAAATAGCAAGGCATAATGAGAGTTCGTATATCCTATGAACCTTATGAATGCTCGAGGCATGAAGATCAAACGCGAGCGCTATGAAGGATGAGCCACAAATGCATTGCTATTGGTGCGAGATGTACAGAAAAGCAAGTGGGAGAAGACAGCTAGAGAACTTATGCATTGGTTTGAAGTTCATCTCATGGCCGTGACCTCGAGCGAGCCCGCGGCCGGACGCCAACTCGCTCGAGCATGGGAGGACCCGTGGATTCGTATGCTCGAGTTATCACCGTTGGCCCCAGGGTAGAAATGGTTTAGGTGTTATGAAACACCGATGTTGCATTAAAATTAAAAGTTCGTCCCTATTTATATCTCTCATATAAAAAAACTATTCTTTAAAATAGCTAGGTGATTTAAAGAAATACAAAATGTGCAATGATTTAAAGAAATATAAAAAAAACTCACAATTTGTGGAACAAGAAATATACCCCTCTACCACTAAGTCTTCATAATCAAATGATCCTCGGGTCACCTTCCCCAATCCTCCACTTCTAGATTCCTCTATCACGCACCTAGTTTCATCATGAAATGGGGCAAATAATTTTTGAGCTTTGATATCATGCTATTACATTTACTAATCTCCTGTTGTCTTGTGCAAGAGGCTAGAAGATCCATATAAATTTTCTTAAGCACTTCACCGAGATTTATTCCATATTCATACACCACATCATCATCCTTCCATATTAACAAAGTCCACTTTTGCAACCCTTCACTTAGCCATAGTTCCTTATCACCTCGAAATTTATTATGTAAGCAGTATTCCCCAACCACCATAGTACCATAACTAGTAGTTTGGAGATCTTAAAATTAATTACCATGGCTTTGATAGAGCCACAATACCTCCTTTAAGAATAATTAGAGGAAACTTTAGTTTAAAAGTGCCCATGAAATTCTTCACGTAATTTCTATGTCATAACATGTAAACCAAACAAAATCCCTTAAATTTAAAAAGAGGTACACATAAATATTTTGGAGGAAAAGAAGAAAACTATTTTAAGTGTATTTTTGTCGATCTCTTATAGCTTACTCACCCCAAAGTGTAGACACTTATTGATGCGGAATTAAATTTCACTTTCCAACGAGTACCCATTATGCATATTTTTTAAGACCCACATTGACAAAATTGCGTACACATTTAAAAGTGTGTTGTACACACTTTTTTAATGTATCTCGTAATTTTATCGATGTAGGTATTCTCAAAAGTATGTACAATGTACTGCGGATGCAAAATTTAATTTTTTTCATCCAAATTTACTGTCTACACTTGAAATTTGTGTGTAAACGTATATGAGATAAGTCAAAAATACAATTTAAAAAGTAGTTTTATTCTTTTCCTCCAAAAATCATAAATTTTACTTTATTATTTTATGATTTTTCCTTAGAGGCCACTTTTATGGGGCTGAAATTTCCATTTTCCCTTTGTTTACTGGGATAGTTCTAACACTAACCATGCACATGTACAAGAACAAATAACTATTGAATCCAATGCAAGATAGATTCTAGATTCAATTAATATACACATCGATGAACAACCTCATGATAATGACATTATATATATGGAAAAGACACCACTATACTCGGTGCATGATGGTGCTCCATATTGCAAGCTGTATACCCTTCTTAATTTAAAAGTTGTCCATGGATGGACAAACAATAGTTTCATTGATCTTCTGCGTACCTGCTTATACAAAATGGAAAATTGAAGTTTTTTTAACAGATATTTCAAAAGATAATTCCACGATAAAATATATCTTATATTTTTTGATGCAGGACTGTCATAGGTTGTTATTAGGTCCACCTTCCAATTAATAACAAATTTCCTAAATCAAAAAATGAGATAAATGTAATTGATAAAAGATTTAGGTATGGATGCTTCCAAGACATATGATGCATGTCCTAATGATCGACTACATATTATGGAGATGGCAAGGAACTTCAGATGAGTGTCCAAAATGTATGGTGCACAAATTTATACAATTCCACTACACAAAAATATAGGAAGAAAGGTACTACGTCACATACCTTAGCCCCATACTTTGAGAGAGAGGTTATTTGGATGTAAGGAAATGTCACACCATGGATTATCATGTGAGGGCGTAAAGTTAAGTGAATTCACTCGTGTCATAGATGAACTTGGAGGAGTCAGTAGAGAATGTGCCATCATATGAACTTGTGGAGATTGTGTTGACTCCTTCGTATTCCGAAATCCTAGGAGGATGATCTAGGTAAGTGAATTCAATCGCCCATAGATAACCTTGGAGGAGCTGGAGAGAATGTGCCATCATATGAACTTGTGAGCCTAGCACCGTTTGGTATTCTAAACCCCAGTACAACTATGAGACTTAGTTAATGGAAGAGACAATCTCCCGCATTGGAAGAGACTTTGGTCTAATTTGGTACAAGAGAAGATTAGAAAAAAAAACTATATATGGTGTCAAATCCGTAAATGAGGAGAAAAAGAAAAATTTTCTTTAGCGAGAAAAGGAAAGAAAACTAAAGGAAAGAAGGCCCAAGGCAAGGCATCCATCCAACCATGGAAAGAAGAAATACCTCAAGAAATTAAATTATTTCTAAACACTACGATTATGGAAACTATGCAACCAAGTGTCTACACAAGAACCAAAGAAGAAGCCGACAACAAGACTAGAGGATATGCTCTCACATAACTATTCGAGCGTATATTTCACCCTCATTCCAAGCATGGCAAGAAAATATACAAGTTAGTGTATGGTACTTAGAATTTGGCACTTCATTTCATATGATTGGAAATATTTCTTCAATAAAATTAGAGGATAAGGACCCACAATTACACATAGAGGTTGGAGATGATGGAAGCTATAGAACTAAAGGGATTGGCATTATTACCTTTAAGAGGAGGCCCAGATCCTATGCTCACCCACATAATGTAATGTGTGTGCTCATTCCGTAAGAAAAATCTGATTTCTATAGTTGTACTTGAAGAAAAGTA
The DNA here is from genome assembly GCA_034641835.2 of Pinus albicaulis. Classification (NCBI taxonomy): domain Eukaryota; kingdom Viridiplantae; phylum Streptophyta; class Pinopsida; order Pinales; family Pinaceae; genus Pinus; species Pinus albicaulis. The sequence goes on along the minus strand of JAXQQM020072486.1, from coordinate 640,277 downwards.
TGATGTTGTGTTCAAGAGAGTGGAATGATTATTTAAAGCATATTGCCACTAGACAAGTAAAAATACTTGGTGTTTGAGTAAAAAATATCTACAATCTAGGTGGGATGCATGTGATGCATTAAGCAGCAAGGTATAACATGTCCAGGGATGAGATGTCAAAGTTGGAGAGATTTGGCATAGGGGGCATATGAGACTCACACCATGAAGCTTTGAAAATAATGCAACAGATCACTATCAGACTTCCAAAATGTGCACTCTTGATCAACATGATATTTTCATGTGATGCACTTCATAAAATATGTTAAATACCCTTCCGTACGAGATAAAGAGAGGTGAAGTAATCTTGGGAGCTAGTTAACTCAATGTGTGGACCATTTGCCCGCCTCTCAATCGCAAACCACATGTATTATGTGATATTCATAGATGATTTTTCTTGAAAATGTTGGATATATTTCATGAAGAAGAAATATGAGGCTTATTCAAAGTTTGTTGAATTTAAATCCTTAGTTGAAAATGAGGTTGTAAATAAAATTATATCTCTAAGAAGTGATCATGGAGGAGAGTGTCTAATGCCATCAAATAATTATGTTCTAAGGATGGTATTAGAAGGAGTTTATTTTATCCCCACAACCCATATAAAAATGATGTTGCAGTACAAAAGAAAATAGAAGTACCGTAGGAGTTTCTAGAGAATTTTTTCATGACCATGGATATCCACTATCCTTATGGGTAGAAGCTTACACTACAATTTTTTACTTGTAGAAGAGGAGCCCCGAAACAATTCTTGGAATGATTACAATTGAAGTGGATTTCACTTGGTTGAAGCCAACTCGTCTCCACTTTTTCATTTTTGGATCCATAGTCTATTATCATGTCTCCTAAGATAGCAGAAAATTTGGAGCCCACTATAGAGAGGGGGATATTTATAGGATATACCGAGACACCTCATATTTGTCGGGCACATTCCCCCACCAGATGGTTGTTATGAGGATGGATGTGAGATCTGAGGGAGAAACCATGAGGAGCTATCTAGAGCAAGAGCTTAGCATACTACTCGCAGAGGAGCTTAGCTCAAAGGAGTAGCCTTAGTTAGATACACAGTATGATCTTTCAATCATAAGAGGCTATTCTAGGAGGATGATGTGGAGCAACCACATGTGGAGGAGCAGTGAAGATCATGTGGAGGAAACCACACACACAAACTTGATATAAAGAGAAGGGAGGAAGGGGGCCATGATGGTTGATAGTTGATGTGGGAATCTCTGTGGAGCAAGTTGAGTTCCCAGATCCTTATGTAAACAAAGGAAATCACTAGAAAAACACACATGACATATGGCATCATGTGATAGATTTGATAGATTCCTTAAGGGCATCTTCTTCTTGAAGAGGCGCTTCAAAGAGAAGATGGGCAGACCCATGGTGGAGGAGTATGACCCCATCATGAAGAAATGATGCTTGGGATGTTGTTCCTAGACTCAGGAAAAATATATTATCGTCTGTGTGGCATATACAGAACATGCACCGATGGAAGTGTTGAGATGTACAAGGTCATATTTTTATCCAAAGTGATTCTCACGGTGGAGGAGATTGGATTATGAGTAGACATTTTCCCTCGTGTAAACATACTCAACTATTAGGAACATAATTGAATTGGTAGCATAGTTTGGGTGGAAAGCTTGAGGAAAAGATCTATATTAAGCAATTTCGAGGGGTTCGAGAACTTTAGAAGCGAGAGACATGTGTGTGAGCCCGTAGATTCCTCTATGGTCTTAGGAAGACACCTCGTGCTTGGTACACTCACATAACTTATCTTAGTGGATTGGGATTCACTAAGATCGAATCATATGCCAACTTACTACATTATGGTAGATGAAAATTTTGTCATCTTAGTTTTCATGTGGATGATTTGAGTGCATCGACAGAAATGACAAAGTCAGATTTTAAAATATGGCGCACATCTCATGAGAGTTTGGGATGAAGGATATGGGCTGATGCACTACTTCCTTGGCTTGGAGGTGCAAAGTAAGGAGATGGAGAGATATTTGCCGAATAGGGGAAGTACACTTTAAATAATTTAGAGATTCCATATGTAGGATTGCAAACCCATGGATACCCTTTAGGTACTAACTGGAGGAAAGAGGATGCTTCTATAGGAGAGGAAGTAGATGGAACTATCTGTCGCAAATTGGCGGGGTCCCCTGATGTATTGGTGAACGCAAGGCCCGACATTTTTTTGTAGTGAACCATATTAGTCAATTAATGGTGGAGCTTACCAAGCTCACTAGAAAGTAGTAATACATGTTTTAAGATACCTTAGAGGCACAATAGACTTTGGTTTATGGTACATGTATATTGATGTAGTGAATATCCAAGGTTCACAAATGCATTGGGCAGGAATCCTCGTATAGGAAGAGCACATTGGGAGAAGTCTTCAATGTTGGGTCAACAACAATTTCTTGGCATATCAGAAAAAAATATCTACAACATTAAGCTCGTAGAGGCCGAGTATATTGTTTCTATTCAAGCAACATGCAATACTATTTGGATGAGGAAGATCCTGCTCGGGTTCTTCAATAAGGGGATGGGAGCATACATTGATCCATTATGACAATCGTAGTTGTATAAATCCCTCCGAAAAATATAGTGTTTCATGATAGGTCCAAGCATATAGAAATCATGTACCATCACTCGAGAGATTGTGTATAGGAGGATTGTTATGTTACAATACATTCCTACGTAGGAGAAGAATGCAAACATCTTGAATAAATATTTTTCAAGAGGTAAGTTTGAGTTCCAAAAGAGTAGGATTGAAGTTAAGTTTAGAACCATTTTCTTGATAAGAGGGAGTGTTAAATTGTATAAGAAAAGAATCTTAATGAATTGTGCCATCACAAATGGAGAAATTCGATTTTCCACTTCAGTAGGATGAATTGTCGATAGTTAGCAAGAGTGACATGGCCAAGTCACTTAGTTAAGTTAGTCAATTCGATTTCGTGTGAATACACACTACAAGAAAAAAGGACATTGGTGAGGGCGTTGCAATTACCATAAGCTCATTATGAGGGTCAAAAGAGCCTTCGTCACCAAACTCAATGTCACCAAAGGTGGCGTCACCGAAAGTAATATGTTGTGGTGACATTCAAGGTCCGTCACCAATAATGGTTTATAATGATTGGAGCAGGACTCACCATTTCATATGAGCAATGCAGATGTATAACAGCCTCCGTCACCATAAACCCGAACGTCACCAAAGGTGGCGTCACCGAAAGTATGGGTGTTGTGGTGACATTCAAGATCCGTCGGGGCTACTAATATTGATTATAATGATGGATAAAGGACTGTCACCACTTCATATGAACAACAATGATTTTTGGTGATGGACCTTTCATGGTTGCCATTATTGGTGTACACATATGGCGACGTTTCATTGACTCGTCACCACCATATTTGGTGAGGGTCAAAAACCGTCATGATATGCCCGTTGGTGACATCAAAGTTCTGCTACGAATAATGATTATAATGAAAAATAGTGACCCTCACCATTTCATATCAACAACAATGATTTATGGTGACAGACTATGGTCGTCACTATTGATGCATACATATGGTGGCGTTCGTTGGGACTGTCACCATTTCATATTTTGGTGAGGGTCAAAAAAATGTCACTATTAAGCTTAATGGTGATGGTCAAAAGAGCATCCATCACCAAAAAAATTATGGTCGTCATTCCATATGAATATTTGTGTCACGATGGAATCAACCACCAACCTCCCGCTTAAAGCAAAGCCTTCCATTGAGCTAGCACCCTTTAAAGAAGATACCGAGAAAATTTCTTAGCGAACCGCTAACGAAATAAATAGCCAAGAAATATTGCTTTGTAAAAGAGATATTCACAGAAATTAACAAGAAAGGACTTTTAGCATCGTTGCACTTGTGTCACACACATAATATTTGGCATAAACAACAAACAAAAAAACCTTTTCAATTTAGGAGGAGCATGATGGGAAAATAATCTCACAAGAATACCTAACATTCAACATTCCGACCCACTAAATCACTTTACATCCTTTTGGAAGTCCTTCAACAAAGGGCTTAAAGTTGGGAAACAATGTTACCAATGCTTCCACTATGTAACAAGCATTTTAACTTTGCTCGTTGTATGATATGGACATTTTTCCTTCCGTACGCAGTTATGACACAACCACTTTCACCTTAAGAAAAAATGTGGTTGTAAATTCATGGTAAAATTCCTTAAGCATAAATATGCTCTTACTATGGTATTGGATTCCTTTATCAGGTGTTAGGTTTAAGGGTGCCAACGAATTTAGATTTTAACTATGATATGGTGCACGCTGTAGGCTTAAGGACAACATATTTTTCAAAGAATTTCATGTTGAAACCTCCAAATTTTTGTCTGTGAAAACTCAAGTTAAATGGAAATATTTTTGTATAATGGTTGTGAGTTATAGATGCACATTGATATACATGTTTTTCTCAAATTTGAATAATTTATGTATTTTTGGTCAAACGAGTTTTTTGATCCCAGTTTTTATCTAGTTTCGATTCAATTCACATTTTAAAGGTTAACCCATTTCGACCATCGGTCCGCCTACATGTAATTAAATAGATCATAAAAGATAAGGTGGTATTTCATGTGTGTTCATGAGAGTGTTGTGTGTGCATAAGTAAGATGGGAGTTAAAAAATCTTCGACTTCATGCCCAATTGGAAAATTGGAGGCCGTAGATGTAATAAAATGTAAGAGAATATCCTAAATTTAGAAATAAGAATCTTGATGTGTCATTGGGGAAAAAAGGTTCCAATTACCTGGCAATATCTTTCTTGCACCACATGAAAACCTTTGGAGATTAAAAAAAAAAAAAAGAAAGAATGCACACGAAGGACACATCTAATTATGAAGCAGAAGGTTACAGACTTCAAGTGAAAAGACTCAAGTGAAAAAGCATTGGACAACTCACCATAAATAACATCAACCACTTCAAGCACAAAATGGTATAGCATAGGATGTCCTAATACATCAAGAAAATCAAATACATATGCATTACCACATCTTGTTTCAAAGACAATATTTAAATCTCTCCTACCATTCAAGAATTTCAAAATAGTTACCACCCTAAGCATAAAATTATAAAGACAAAATAGCCATCTTTAAAAGAGAGAGCTCACTTAACTCCCTTAAACTTGGACTCTTTCTTAGGAAACAAAATAACAACATAAAAGTTGTGTAATTGTGAATATAAATAGCTAAACTCGTAAAACTACTAAAGAAAGCCACATCAATGCAATAGAAAGAACAAGCAGTAATAAGCGTTGAAATTTAGCTCAAGGAATAAAAAGTAGAAGAAAATTTCTCAAAAGTATGGCATGTAAAGGAAGCTCTAAGACACTAGAATAGCATAGACAACAAGAGAATCAAAGGAACCCAAAAATATCAAGCAATAAAAACTACCCACCAAAAAATATCAATTATTGAATAAGAAATATATGATGTCTCAACCCCAAAGAATACATCCACAAAACTAAACAACTTTCTACATTTCGCAGGTTACAAGAACTTGGCTGAAAAATACATATGCATTATAAAAATTAGAGAACAAATGTTAAATGCCCAAAAAAGGCTTCGAAATGATTAATATCTTTCACTCACCTTTACACGCATTCCATAAAGGACCGAATGGAGGTCTTTAATGGTGTTGTTGCATTCGCTCCTCATGGACAATTTATACACCATCGCATAATCAAGAAATTCATATTGTTGTCAATATTCACAAGCAAAGAATATAATACAAGGATGCAATTGAACATTATCTGAAATGCTACGATGTATAACAAGAAAGTCTTAATGTTGACAATATGCTTTCTTAAGGACAATTTGGAAGCAGTAGAATCTAATACAAGGATACACTGAAATGATCAAATGGATTCTGATCCCAAACACTTGGTAGGCTTGCCTCATCATGAATAGACATAGACTACTCCTCGAAGACTAGACAATTCAGTATATGGCTGATTTTCGTTGGTAAGTAAATATGTATCTGGAATACCACACACCATTACCTGCTATTTCCATAAATCAAATACACACACACACACACACCAAACTCCATGACAGCTAGGTCATATGGCAACACTCTATAAGTATTGTCTGTGAGTTGTTAATACTTTGCCACATTTATTTTTTAACATGTGACCAATGTAATCTAGATGTTGGAAAGTAGCGTAATTAGTGTCGTAAGTCATTAATACATCGTCGCATTTTATTTCTAATATGCAACCAAAGTAATGTTAGATGTTGTAGTTAGGGGCTATGTGGTAAACCACCTAACCAATATGAAATTTCATAAAATCTGATATATAGTGTTTTATAGTGTGTGAGAAGAATATATGCTTACAATGTGAATAATAAAGTAAATATTTATTCTTCACACACCAACATTTTGTGTGGAGGAGGTTCCGCACCTTACCTGCCTTGCAAGACCTTTCAACTTTGGAGGCCCAAAGACACATTTATGCTTGTATAATTCCATTTAGTATTTATTTCTGGGATGAAAAGAAGTGATAGATACTTGACTGTCTTCCAAATCATTGGTTTTTTATCACAAAATGAGATGGTCATTAACATAGGCTTTCGCATTTTTACAAGAGCTTCCTTCCAAGAAATGATTGCCTACTTTCTTCCTTCTCAAATAGCTCAAAGTATAAAATCCACCCACAAGTAAACAATATTATTAGACTAATATATGTTTTATGTAATGTTGAATAAGGAACTAAAGCAAGCTAACACACCGGCAATGATCTCCTTTAGTGTAAGAGTCGTACTTTAGGCATATGAACAAGTAACCAAAATCACAGCATAGCTAGTGATGAAACACCATATTTTCATCGTGCACTCCGCACTTGAAGAAGATTGTATTTCGGTTTTCTTCAAATAAAAAAACAAAATAAAATAAAAATCATTTTCTCCATGGAAAAAAAAATAATCCTAGAAGAAACTTCCGGACATTCTCATGGGTTAATACATTCCTTCCACTATTTGACTAACACAATCCACTCATAGAGAATTCAACAGACAAATGGCCCATACTTCCCACGCTTCGGTAGGTTGTGATTGGCCACATTAGAGGGGAGCTACATATATGACATTGGATACATGTACTAAGCAAACAATGCGTACTTAAGATTTCTTCAGCTAGGTGGGGTGTCTACTCCCCATTGACTATTGGATTTTCACCGTAAAAACACATGACAAAGATTAATCGAAGGGCAAACCTAAGATTTCATAATAGAGTTCTTTGGCATCATGCATTGCCTCTCGTTATAATACCAGGCTTCTTTAATATGCCATGATGGTCAACTCACTTTGTCAATACGATAGGAAGCACTATGATCTACAAGATTGAACTTTGAAGAACATAACTTGTTGAATCAATGCTTTCAGTATCTCTTTTAGAAGTTTAACTCGTTAGCCACCTATAAAAATTTGTTATATCAAATGGTGGCTAAACTTTTTCTGTTTTTCAAGAAACAATTTCATGACCAAATTGTTAGTTCTTAAATTCTTATGATGATATTTACCCTCTTAGATAATCTTCACCGTCAGTTTCCCTCAAAGTCCTAAAAGAGCCCTATTTGCTAAAAGAAATACTACGTAAAACCCCATTTTCCATCATTTTACCCTTCCTATCATTCATAAAATGACCCCATTTTCATCCCTTTTTTCCCATAAACATCCTCCCCACAAGCCTCATTTAACCTTCAAAATCACTCCAAAAATCCCTTTTTAAACCTTAAATTTCACCGTTATTTGGTTTAAAAAGGCTTCCATTTACTTACCAAAACCTCAAATTACTTCAAAACCTCATTTTTTAGGCCTAAAAACACTTCTTTCTGCATATAAAGTTTTTCACACTTCGAGGGCTTAACTCTTGTAACTTTCTTCTTCATAAGTGACCTATAGCTCCCACAACTAGCTAAAGGCCTTCACTTACCAAAAACCCGACTTTCTTTGTTATTTCCATAAACCCGAAAGTTTAATTTTTTCGATTTAAATCCACCGTTGATCTTTGCGCATCATCAGTCATCGTTGCGCCCGATATCTCGCCCATCAATCTTGCCGTCTTCTCTTTTTAACTCACCCCTTCATCAAATCACACCGTCCATTCAAAAGATCCTGTCACTTCAGATTAACCGACACCCAACCTCTTTGGGACCTACCTCCTCCCTCGCGTAAAAACACCATACCCACTCACGCGATTCCACGCGTATTCCACTATCTTCTCCCACTGCAACTTCTCCATCACGCATCACCCGCACCGTCAGATCTTTCTCTCGCCCATCATCCAACCATCGAGGATGCACATCACGCCAATTTTTCACCCTGGACGTTAATATTTTGAAATCGTTGAATATAAATCTGTTTTTAAGCGGGGACACGCGTCACCTGCCCCATGGAATCATGTTCTTTTTGAGAAAACCATTTTACCCCTCGTAGTGTCTGCCATGGAAAAACCATATATTCCCGTTTTCTCCACCTTACCATCTTTCTCAATGTATCACTTTCTCCTTTTAATCTTGGCCGTCAATTTTTTCAATCCTACGGGCTCTCTGCTGACCTCATCTCCATTCTATTTACCTTTCCGTCTGTTCTCCAAAGGACTTCACCGCATGATCTTAACCATTCGTAATTTTAACCGTAATAAAACAACCGATCGTAATTTCCATTACATTTCCCCACCATTCGAACTTCTGATTAATCTTACCTGCTTCATTTCTTTTGTCCACCCACTCGTAATTAATCTAACCCGCCTACTCAACCGCCCCCATCAAACCCGTCGAGCACCCGATCGTCGATTAACAGGATCGACAAACGATGATTTATTCTCATGTCCAAAGCGCCCTTTCGACCTATTCTTCACTGATTTTATTAATTTTTGCTCGTTTTGTGCGGGTTTTCAAGGTTTCTCCACGCTTTAAAAGTGAAATCAGCGTCGGGGATGACGATCCCCCAAGCCACTATCAATGAAGAAAGTTTAATCTACAAGGTTCACATCATGATTTTACCCGATATCTCATGAACATTGGTAATGTTATAAAACCCTCTCGTTCGCCCCCGCAAACAACAAAAACATAGTGAACCTTAATGACAAAGAGTATCAATGTCAAAGGATGGGATCAAAGCACAAATGAAGGATCAAAGGTTTTTAAATACGTATTTGAGGGATTAAGGTACAGATTCGACCGTCAAAAGCCTAATCCACATGGGGCCAAATACGTATACACCGTTAATGAAGATCAAAGTTTAAGGAGGGCTTAAAAGCACAGACAAAGCAAATTAATGTTTTAAGATAAATAAAGAAAATATTAGAGAAAAAGGCCTCCACCGCCACACAGAGACACTGAATCCCTTCTGTACCACCAAAAGCACCGTACCGAAAGAAATCAAAGAAGGCATAGTTATTTGGTTTCAAAGATATTTTCCTAAAGACACCGAACAATTAATTCACCAAAGAAATTCTATTGCAAACCGTCAGCAGTAGTTACTACAAAGATAAGAAACAATCAGCAAAGTCAATCTTCTTTGTCCATTGCTCTCAAAAAGCAGAACAATAGTTATGAAATGAGTTATAGGTAGAATGTATTCTCGCTTGCGTTCCATGGTTTTCTCAAGGCTAGAAACTACACGACATAGAATTAATGATACTTGAACCCTGTGAAACTCTTCCACCTCTTTTCATTTTCATAAAATCTTCTTGATGAGCACAACAAAGGGTTGGTCTCCGGATATTTGTTGCATGTGGCTAGTTTTCTCGAAGTCACGTAGCCTCGTATGTAATTGAAGACACATAAGCCGAGATGAGAAGTTTGAAGCCGTAGAGACCCTCTCGGACTTGATGATTGTAATTGGTTTGGAGCATCAAACACAAGTCGATTTATGGGATCCGGTCTATGTCACTTCTGGTGATGTGTTTTTTATTGTAAATTGTCATTTTCTTTGTTTCATTCCGTCCACTTTCTTCCGATAAAGAACAACAAATATAGATTAGGATTTACCTTGAAGTACCCTAAATCTCACCGATAAGCTTTATCTATATTTTTTTCTCACTGATTTTCATTTATTTAAAGATATCCACGAGATGTGATCGCTCAAGGAATGTTGGTTAGCCCATGTTTTGTCGAGTGTAGCTTGAAATAATGTCTTTGAATGTTCTTAAGAAGTTTTCTAATTAAAGTTTAGCCAGAGAAGCTATGGTTGGGGCTCGTCTCCAAATTTTATCTCCAACATTTAAGCTAAGAGTTCCCTTAAGAGTATGTTGAAACAAAATAGTTTCAAAGTACTTTACCCGATCTTAATTGGCTTTTTTATGTTTATCTCGAATGTTTTCTCTTTTGAATATGTCGAAAGTTATGGATAGGTTCAAAGTCCTTACTTGATCTTAAGATATTACAAGTCTTTTAAATGTTTTCTATTAAAAGTGCATCAAAAGAAGGATAGTTTCAAAGTACTCTACCTCGATCTTAGATTACTTTTATGTATTTTCTTAAGTGCATGAAAAAATCAAGATAGTTTCAAAGTACTTACTTGATCTTGTAGTCGCTTCTTTTGTTCCTTCATCCTTGCTTGATTTCCTCACTCCATTCCTTATTGTTCATCTCCATAAATTCAACTTGAAGAGATCCTTTGACATATGACTTGCCCCATGGATCACTCTTGAACCTTGTCACTTAATTAAACCGTCTTATGACTCCATAGCCCAATGGATTGGGAGAGCTGTCTTTTGCCTATCTTATTAGCTAAATCATTCCTTCACTTTCATACAATTTCACCCTTCATTTAGACTTCCTTCACTTTCATACACCTTCACCCTTCATTTAGACTTCCTTCACCTTCATTATATCTTTGCCCAACCAAAAACAAAAATCTTTTTCTTCATAACTAGCCTAATATCACACTTAAAACCTTAAAAGATAAATCAATATTTTCACTTACAGAGAGATCCCTCTCGGGATTCGTGAGGGCTAGATCCCAGAATCCCAAAGTGGTCTACATGTAGGCTTATGTGCTTGTATTTTCCAATCTTGCAAATTACAGAGACCCCAACATTCCGGCGACTCCAATCGGGATTTTTGAGTACCTATCTTAGATACCCCGAGAACCCAAGAAAAACCCTTGATCAAGAACATTGTTCAAGGCAAAGATAAATAGCTTCAAGCACTCACTAAAGCAAAATGGTAATCATGATAGGACTTCTTTGAATCAAATGACAAACCAAGTAACCTTGGGACTTTCACAAAGCTTATCAAACCTTGAATAAATTAGCTAGCTAAGCCATAAGAGTAAGCTTTCTTTGTCTCATCACCCTAACCACAAGTGTTGAACAAATTTAGGACACTCTTAGAACCCATAAGATCGAAAAAATCCCGTAAAAACCCAAAAAAAAAAAAAAAAAAAAAATCGATTGGCTTAAAATAAAACATGGTGGTGGACTATAAAATTTTTTACCTCCAAAGAGCTAAAAATTCTACTTGGTGACCCACAATCTCTAAATAGACCTAAAGACTCCACCTGGAAACCCATTACTATCATAACATCATACAACCTTACGCAAGAAAACTTTAAGGATTAAGCTTTCTTCGCTAATAGATTAGTTAGCCTCCCAAATATTGTCATATTTGGTTAAAATTTTCTTGTTGTAGGGTCTAAAAACATAACATAGTGGCTTCTTAGAAGAGTTCATACTAGAGCCTATCCTTCCACCCAAATCCTCCCAAGATAGCTGATAATCCCGAAAACATACTTAGGAAGTTCTCAAGGCCAAAGCTTCAACTATTGCTAGAACACTCCAAAGAGCTACTTTCTATTTCTCAAAACCTTTGTTGCTCTACAAGATTCGGGAAAGTTGACTTAAGAAACCCATTCAACTAGGTCACTTGATGATATAGATCGTATGGATTTTGAGTCTCCACCTTCATCCTAAGATAGAGGTAGCCATCCTAGTAGTAGAGAAATTTACTCCACTCGGTTTACATTTTTTGTATAATTTTGGTTTCTCTCATCCCAGATCTACCAAGAATTCCTCACGTTCCATCCACCTCTCGTTATCCATACCCCCACTATTCAAACCACACCATCTCCATCAATCACCCCCATTTCACATCCTCCACTTGTAAACCCCCCACTTTCCCACAACCTCCTATCATGGCAACATGGTATGCCCCCTAGTCCTTCCTTTACCTCTAGTCAATCTACCATAGGAATATCGACCAAAATACCATTATATGATGCCAAAGGAAGTTACCATCGTCTACAACATGTGGATAGGATGAATGAATACTTTGACAATAAATGAGATTGATGATGAACTGGCCAAACTTAGATTATTTTCTCAAAGCTTGGGGAGAAGAAAGAAAATGGTTCAAAGGCTTAACCCTCACAACATCAATGACCTTCAAGTCTTCCATCAGCTTATTCCTAAACAAGTGAAGTCAAGAAACCCTCTCCAAATACTTTTCGTATTACAATAGCCTCAAAAGAAACACCAGGGAAAGTGTTCAAGCTTATTGTACTAGGTTCAATAAAGGTGTATAATGTACCCCCCCCCCGTATCCTAAACCTCCACAAGGCTCGCCTTTAAACAAGTTTCCGAAGGATTTGACCTAAATGGCTTATCAACTTAGAGAAAGAGACCTCTGATTCTAGAAGATATGCAAAAAGGAGCCTTAGCCGTGGAAGTAAATTTAATGGAGAAAAGAGCTAGAATGAGAAATGAGAAGAAAGCATTTCATTTAGGAAAAGAGTCTCGTACCTTCCACATCTAGTTCAAAATGGAGAGAATGATGGGAGGAGATGACAAAAGATGAGCATACTTGAGAGAACACAAGCTAGTCAAACCAATCAGCTCCTCAAAACAAATCAAAACTGTAAAATCAGAATTTTAGGAGAAGCCAACCTCAAAAATGTATCAAGGAGGATGATCAATGTATCACACCTCCTTTTCATCAAAACTATGTAAGTGAGGTTGGAGAAACAAGTGAAAAAACAGATGAAGATGGCATAAACATGTTGGGAGTAGACAATGATAATTTCTTATGGTCATTACAATAGGAAACAAGGTTTATACATAGCCTATGATGATAAAAGAGCAGAGATGAATATTACTATCAAGAGCTAGAAATGTCAATACAGAAGCTCCAAAAGAATATGACCTTAGGAGAAAAGAATCAGAAACTCCCAAGACTAAAACCTCTCGAAAATTCTCGCAAAAAAAAAAGCTTCCGTAAATAAACCCAAAAACATTAAACAAAGACAAAACAGTTATCGTAAATTCGATAAAAAACAAAGAAAAAGACACTAAATTAATGAAAATAGAGTGCAGATCTTAGCAAAATAAGTAGCACCTCAAATGCAGTACCCTATAAAAACAATTTTGACTAATGTAACAGAGGAAATCAACAAAATGATTTTTGTTGATAGAGTGGTGGTTAATAAGGTCGAAACAAACATCGTAAAAATGACACCTTTCTACTTTAGAGCAGAAATTGCCAAAATCAAAATCTTTGTTGCTCTCACAATTAGCCAACGAAGATGTATATAGATCACAAAATTTGAAAGGTTTCATCATAGCAGAAAATATGACACTCGGCTAATCTTAGTGATGACCAACCGTAGCTCTTATTTGTCCAAAGATTGAGAGTAGTTATTATCACATGACCAGCTTCTCCATTTTATGTTAGTTTGAAGATTCATGACAAAATTTTGCACAATGATATGCATGATTCAAGGGCTTTCACAACTTAATGCTCAAAGCAGAATGGAGAGCCCAGGGCCTTGAAATTACTAGACCGTACAAAGATCTATACCTTTGACTCAAGCAGTATGAAAATGTTTAGGGGCTTGCATCAAAGACCTTTGTGTAGACTTAGCACAAATTCTAGCCAAATGTTTAGTGATGGATATCGTAGTGATGATGTACCCCCCCCAAGTATGGTATGTTGTTATCAAGATCTTTGAGAGCTAAGTTACAAGGTACAATGAAAATGGATACGACATATGCTACTATCCCTATTTTTAATCAAAATAGAAGACTATATAGGGAATCTCATATGAAACATATGGTTAGTAGCCAAGAGAGACCGTAAAACTCTCTTTTATTCTTTGCAGACAAGCTCGACTCATTTATTTCTTTTCTAATCATGAGACATTTAGTGAGCAAGAACATTGATCGATTTCCCTAGTGGCCACTCTCTCATCAGAAGGAAGCACAGAAAGGAGGAAGACAAGATAAAAGTATCAAGACAACAAAACAAAAATCACAAGAGAACTAAACACAAGGCTAGAGCCTACAAGAAAATCATCCATTGGTTGAAAACCCGAGAGTTAAGACAAGAATCCTCAACACCTTGAATAACATGAGGAACCAAATAAATTTCCACCTAGTGCTGGGTGACATGCCAAGAGCCATCTAAAAGCATAAGATGAAAAGGATAGTAGCCAAACTAGTAAATCTCGAAACTAGTCCTCTTTGGAGCATGAACTTGATGGGTTCTACACCAGAAATGATGTAGGAGCTACATATGGATACACAACACCGAAAAATCATGTCAAGAGCATTCCTACAAACCAAATTAGTGTACCAATAACATAGTCGAGTACGAAGCCTCCTTGAAAAGCCACATTATTAAAGAAATTAGGAGCTAAAAGGATTAAAGTTCGTGGGGATTTAGAGTTAATTATTAGGCAAGTCAATGAGCAACATAGTGCCAAACACCCTAGACTTAGAGCCTACGTAAATGATGTCATAGACTTATTAAAAAACATTTGAGGAGTTCCAACTTAACTTTGTCCCCCCAAGAAACCAAAATGTCCTGCCAATGGTATAGCCTTTTCATTGCCAGGGACTTGTTTAACACTCATGAAACCAAAAAAAGCACCAAACAAATCAACGACCACCGTCCCGTACAATGAAAAATACCTGCAAGTGTTTGAAGGAGATAAACAAATAGAAGACTTCGTTAGCCTGCAGTGAATTTGAGTCACAAATTCATATTCAACAATGAACTAGATTGTCCTAGTGAAGAAAACCCACTTAATGAAGAAGTAAAGTTCTCCAGAGATTGTTGACGTAAATCATATTCAATAAAATTGAACATACTATAGAATTTAGTGCAGATTTAGAAAAGGAAGACTTAGAAATCGCAATCTAGCACTCAAAGACCGCCAAAAGGATTGGTCCCATTAGAAGAGTTGTTTGATTTCAATGATGTTGCCAAAAAACCAAAAACTCGGAGCTTGTTGAAACTAAAGTAGAAGAGTGTAACATAGGCGTGAACTAAAACAAAAAATGATCAAATTGTCTAATACTTCTACAAAATTTCACATCAAGCTAAAATACATTGAGATGTTTAAGGAGTTTCTGTTGTATTTGCATGGAGTTATGAGGATAAAGAAACCATGACATAGAGATAATCTTAGCATAAGACAATTTCTAACGAAAACCAAAAACCTTTTTAAACAAAGATTGCGTAGAATTAACCCTATTCAATTACCTCCTGCTGAGAAAGAAATCAAGAAAATGTATGAAGTCAGAATTATTGTCCCTATTAGATACCTGCAGTGGGTGTCTAATCTCGTGCTTGAGGAAGAAGACAAGAAAAATAATGCTTTTTATTGATTTTAGGAAATTAAACAAAGCCTCATTAAAGGACAACTACCTTTACCCAAGATGGATCACATTTTACAAAGGTATTTGGTTCTAAAAGAATTTCTTGTTAGATGGCTTCTTGTGTTACAATCAGATTTTAGTACATCCTCGATGATCAACTCAAAAGAGCTTTACTACACCTTGAGTACTTTCATGTATTTGAAAATGCCCTTTTGTTTAATGAATGCTGGTGATACATTTCAGAGAGCTATGGATATTGCATTCTCAAGAATTAGGCTACTTCATCATTATTTACCTTGATGATATCATTGTTTTTTCCAAAACAACATGAAGAACACCTAGAACACTTGAGAAAAGTCTTTGAGAAATGCGTTAAAATATGAGTTATCTTTAAATCCAAAGAAAACAATGTTTGGTTCTCCAAGAGGGTAAAACTACTTGGACACATTATATCAGAAGAGGGAATAAAGATAGACCCAAAAAAGGATCGATGTGTATTTTGCAAATCAACCATCCAAGAAAAAATCAAGGAACTTCAATATTTCATCGGGAAGAATAATTTCTTTGAGAAGGTTCATACCCAACTTAATTAAACTCCTTAGAAACATAACAAACATGTTAAAGAAATAAGAAGGAGTTAAATGGACCTTAGAAGCAAAGAAATCATTTGAACCTAAAACAAGCATTAAATTCAAAACACCAGCTTCTCATTAGTCTCGATTTACAAAAAAAGATTTTATTTTTTCATTTGCATCGTAACACATAGTGGTCGCTATCCTACTGCATAAAAACTTGAAGGGATGTAAGAGCAGCCCATTGGCATTATTTAGCAGTATCGAGAGATGCACCTCCTACACAATATCATGGAAAAACAAGCCTTTGCCCTAGTCAAAACCTTAAAAGACTTCAGGTTTACATTCTACATTCCCACACAATTGCATTTGTGCCTAATTAAGTTATAAAGGATATTTTAACACAAGATCCGCATGGAAAAAGAGGAAAGTGGATAGTCACATACTTGAATATGATTTAGAAATCAAGCCCACTAATCTCATAAAAGGCCAAGGACTAGCAAGACTAATGAACAGTCTAATTTTGAAGCTCTTGACATAAACAAAGTTAGATACTTTAGATGAACAGAGGAGTTGTCAACTCCAACCATTGGAAGATCTTTTTATGAATTCATCTTGGTATGCTAATATTTTATATGTTTTGTTCAATTTAAATACACCTCCTTGTTTGTCTAAGACAAATGCAAGATTTTTAAAGTTGAAAGTTACAATTACTGCATTTGATAAAATGTCTATATTGGAAAAATGCTAGTGGATTATTGGTTAAATTTTTGCTCGAGAATGATGCAGAGTACAAGATCAAGCATGGGTTCCATGAAGGAGAAATGTGGAGGCCACTCTTATTGGAAGACAAATCGCTAATAAAATCCTTAGAGTTGGTTACTATTAGCCCACCCCTTTCAAGATGAAGTTCAGTTAAAAATGATTATTGCCCGTCATAAATGCCAATCCTTGAAGGCAAAGAAAATTGCTTCCCTTACCTTCCGCAACCAATCACCGTTGAAGCTCCTTTTCAACAAGGGGGTTCAGACTTCATAGGGGAAATCCATCCACCTCATCTTCCCAACATATATGGATCCTCACTACAACAAGACTACTTTACCAAATGGACAGAAGCCATCCCCAGCAAGCCAGAATGACTGCCATTATAAAATTCATTGAAACCTATATCCTATCTAGATTTGGCCGTCCTGAGAAGATTATCACCGACAATGCCGCTCGCATTTGGATCCAAAAGATGTAGGAATTATGCCTACAAGTATCATTACATCGGGCTATTCTACCGCTTATTACCCTCAAGGTAATGGGTGAGTAGAATCCTCAAACAAAAGTTTGGTGAATAATCAAGTAGTTGTTGGAAGACAACAAGAGATCATGGCACACAAAGCTAGTACATGCACTATGGACCCATGCATTAACACTTAAAAAATCAACTGGAATGTCACCCTACCACTTGTTTATGGAGCAGATGCAATTTTCCACCAATCTAGGAGTTCCAATATGAAGCTGATCCAAGAAGTATAGTTTGAAGAGAATGATATGACAAGAAGAATCAATCGTACCATACATCTTCAAGAAACAAAGAGGAAGTCTACAACAGACATTACAAAATCAAGAAAGTATCAAGAAGTTGTTTGATAGAAGGACAAAAGCTAAATTTATCTCCAAACATTGGTGACAAAGTTTGGCGGATTCCAGAAGAGAAGACATGGCAAGCATGGGAAATTTGATAACTTATGGCTTGGTTCTTTATCTCATTCACCCCATCGCCGGGTAACAATGCTTATTTATCACAGAATTGAATGGAAAT
The DNA here is from genome assembly GCA_034641835.2 of Pinus albicaulis. NCBI lineage: Eukaryota > Viridiplantae > Streptophyta > Pinopsida > Pinales > Pinaceae > Pinus > Pinus albicaulis. Next base: position 622,216 of record JAXQQM020072486.1, on the reverse strand, counting down.
CGAACTTTTGGAGGTCCTCGTCAATTTGCGTGACGTTCAAACATTACTTTTTCTACCATACTACTATTTTTTTTAATTTTTTCCCATTATAAATATTACATCCATCATTGCATTCAAAGTTAGAAAAAGCAAAAACACAAAAACAATAGAAAAGAGAAACAAAACTGAAAGTGTGCAAGCTCAAATGCCACTCCTAAAACACACTTCAGTTACTATAATAAATTCTCTAACTTCATGAATAATTAGCTTTAAATTTTCCGTCGATAGGTTAGTGAATTAGACTGTGTACCCAAACAACATTATCTTGGCTTATTAGTAAGGTAGATTAGGATAGTAAAAAGGAAGGTTCAAACAAGCTCGTAACCGAACCTATGAATTTGGCAAAGATGAATGGCTCTAATTAGATCAAATCTTGAGCCAAAGATAGAAAACAAACCCCGTTCTAATATGCCCAAAACTTGAACCAAGAAAGAAAGAAAGATAGCTTAGACAAATTCAAAAATCAGAGCTAAAGAGATAGTGAAGGTGTTTGGGGCTTTTCGCATCTCAAGCTCTACCATTTTGTTTTTAATTTTTCTCGCAACAAAAGTTCATGGCAAATTTTGTTTTTATGTTACAGACTGTGCGTAATTTAGGTCGCTTAATCTTCGACTTGATCATTTTTCAATTTTTGTTTTAGAATATAGAGAATAAAAAATCACAGACAATTAATCCTACCGTATAGTAGTTAGTAGGGAGAAACTATGAGTTCACTGCTTTAATCCGAACTCATGGAGGAATAAGAGTAGACTTAGATTAGTTTCGTTTTCAAAAAAGAATAAAATGTTGATGTTTAAAGGTCTACAAGTCCAAAAGCACCTTTTTGAAGAAAAAAATGTTAGGAAGTAGGTTGTGTAGGTAGTTGTTTGGGGAAGAATTTTTCATCGATATCAAATGTTCTAATCATCTTACAAGCACTCGATAAAAGAAGAGGACATGTTGTCAAGGTACAAATCCATGGGTCTACATCCGCAGAATGATTTCTTGAGGTTTCGACACCTCCAAGGAGCCGCCATCCCAAGTTGGAGCCGTTGTTAGCCACCTATAAAAATTTGTCATATCAAATGGTGGCTAAATATTTTTCAAGCCTTCAAGAAAAAATTTCATGACCAAATTGTTAGCTCTTAAAGTCTTATGATGATATTTACCCTTCCGAGATAATCTTCACCATCGTTTCCTCAAAGTCCTAAAAGAGCCCGCTCGTTTGCCAAAAGAAAGACTACTTAAAACCTCATTTTCCATCATTTACCCTCCTATCATTCATAAAATGACCCCATTTTCATCCCTTTTTCCTTACAAAAATCCCTCCACAAGCCTCATTTAACCTTCAAAATCACTCCAAAATCCCTTTTAAACCTTATATTTCACTTTTATTTGGTTTAAAAAGGCTTCCATTTACTTACCTTAAACCTCGTATTTCCTCAAAAACTCGTTTTTAGGCCTAAAAACACTCTTTTCCTCGCATACAAAGTTTTCTTACACTCCCCGAGGGCTTAACTCTTGTAACCCTCTTCTTCATATGACCTATAGCCCCGCAACCGGCGCTAAAGGCCTTCGTACTCGGCGCGAAAACCCTACTTTCTTTGTTATTTCATAACCTCGAAAGTTTAATTTCTCGACGAAAATCCACCGCGTTGATCTTTGCGTATCAACGACCATCGTTGCGCCCGATATCCACCCATCTATCCGGCTTGTCTTTTCCCCCTTTTTAACCTCCACCCCTTCATCAAATCACGATGGTCCATTCAAAAGATCCTACGATCTAGATTAAATCCTATGCCCAACTCCCTTGGGACCTACCTCTCTCCCTCGTAAAAACACCATACCCACTCACGCGATGCCACACATATTCCACTATCTTCCCACCTCGCAACTTACTCCATCGCGCATCACCCACACCGTCGTATCTTTCCGCCTATCATCCAAAGGCCGAGGATGCATATCGCACCAATTTTGCGCCTTGACGTTAATATTTTGAAATCACGCGACATAAGTGGTTTTTTAAGGGACACCTGCCGCCTATTCTATGCAACCGTGTTCTTTTTGGGAAAACCACTACCCTCGCAGCCCCCGCGAAAACCATTATGGTTTTCCGCCTACCATCTTTCCCCACCGTATCGACCTTTAATCTTGGCCGTCAATTTGCTTCAATCCAACGCTCTCCTTACACCTCATCTCCATTCTATTTACCTTCCACTGTTTCTCCAAAGGACTTCCACTGCATGATCTTAACCATTTGTCATTGTAATCGTACCGCCCCAAATTCGATCGCAATTCCAATACATATTTCCCCACCATCCTAATTCGATTAATCTCAACCGTTCATTTCTTTTATCTAACGACTCGTACTTAACCGACCGCCATTTACCCAACCACCTCCCCATCAAACCCATCGAGCAATATCGATCGTTGATTAACTGGATTGACTTCCGCCATGACGGGTTCTCACACCCAAAGTGCCCTTGACCTATTCTTCATGGATTTTCTTAATTTTTTGGTTTCGTTTTGTGCAGTGTTTTTAAGCCTACGCTTTAAAAGGAAATCGAAAGGCAGATGACGATCCCCCGTGCCACTATCAATGAAGAAAAATGAATCATGTGGTTTACGTCATGATTTTACCCATGTCTCATGAATATTGGTAATGTTATAAAAGCCCTCTACGCGCCTACACAAAACAACAAACAGTTGTGCTGAACCTTAATTTATACAAAGAGACCGTGTTAAAGGATGGGATCAAAGTTAAATGAAGGATCAAATGTTTTTAACACATTATTTGAGGGATTAAGGTACAGATTCGACTCTTCAAAGGTCTAATCCACACAAATAAAGACAATATGAAGACCGGAAATGAAGATCAAAGCCTAAGGAGGCCTAAAAACACTATATAAAGCAAATTAACAATGTTTTCGCACAAACAAAGAAAATATTTCAGAGAAAAGGCTCCACCGCCACATCGTAGGCTAATTGAATCCTCTCCAAATACCAAAAGCCACCGCAACCTCAAAGAAATCAAAGAAGACATGGCTTATTGCCTACTTCAAAGATATTTTCCTAAAGACAATGAATAGTTAATTCACCAAAGAAACTTATTGCAAACCCGTTAGTAGAGTTATTATAAAGATAAGAAACAACCTCGAAGTCAATATTCTCGCTCTCATTAAGCCTAAAAAAGCAGCAACATAGTTATGAAACCGTAGTTATAGAATTCATTCTTACCTTATGCTCTGCATGGTTTTCAAGGCTAGGAAATCATATTTATTATAGGAATTAATGATACTTGAACCCCAGAAACTCTTCCACCTCCTCATTTTCTTATAAAATCTTTCGATGAACACATCAGTAGCGGGTTTGTCTCCGGATATTTGTTGCATGTAAATATTTTCGAAGTCAGGCCGTAGCCCTCGTATGTAATTGGAAGATACATAAGTCGAGATGAGAAGTTTGAAGTCAGAGAGTATCTCCGGAATTGATGATTGTAATCGGTTTGAGCATCAAATACAAGCCGATTTATGGGATCCCCGGTCTATGTCAATGGTGATGTGTTTCTTATTGTAAATTGTCATTTTCTTTTTGTTTCCATTCTATCCACCGTCTCTAATAAAGAACAGTAAAATATAGATTAGGATTTACCGTTACCCCAAATCTCAACGTATAAGTTTTATCTAGTATGTTTTTTGCCGATTGTTTATTTAAAGATAATTCAATAGAGTGTGACCGCCGAAGGAATGTTGGTTAGCCCATGTTTTGCCGAGTGTAGCTTTGGAAATATTGTCTTTGAATGTTCTTAAGAAGTTTGCTAATTGAAGCCGAGCTAGCGAAGCTTATGGTTAGCCCCGTCTCGTAGCTTATTCCAACATTTGTCAGGAAGAGTTCCCTTAAGAGTATGCTGGTGCTGTGCTAGTTTCCAAAGTACTTACTCGACCTTAGACTACTTTTTATGTTTATCTCGATCGCTCTTTCCTTGAATATGGCCGAAAAGCAGGATAGGTTCGAAGTCCTCCATTTGATCTTAAGCTATTCTAAGTGTTTTAAATGTTTTCTGGCTGAAAGTGCATCGGCACAAGATATTTTCAAAGTACTTACCTCCGATCTTAGATTACTTTATGTCTTTTCTTAAGTGCATACCAAAATCAGATAGTTTCAAAGTACTTACTTGATCTTAGGCCGCTCTTTGTTCCTTCATCTCTGTTTGATTTCCTCACTCCATTCCTTATTGTTCCCATTCCACAACTAACCAGAAGAGATCCTTTGACATAGATGACTTGCCCCATGGACCACTCTTTAAACCTTGTCAAGCTCAATTAAACCTCTTATGACTCGATAGCCCAATGGATTGGAGCCCTTGCCTATCTTATTAGCCGAATCATTCCTTCACTTTCATACACCTTTCCCCTTCATTTAGACTTCCTTCACCTTCATTATATCTTTGCCCAACCAAAAAAAAAAAAAACCTTGTTCTTCATAACTAGCCTAATATCACACTTAAAACCTTAAAAGATAAATCAATCTTTGCACTTATAGAGAGATCCTCTCTGGATTTAGGAGGGCTAGATCCTAGAATCCCCCAAAGTGGTTCATATGTAGGCTTTGCGCTTGTATTTGCCAATCTTCAAACGACAGAGATCTCCAACAAATCCAACTTCTAAGGTGTGAGGAAATTGAAACCTAGAACAAACTAGAAAATTCCATCCCAACTTTTATCTTGGCCATCTATTTAAACCCACGTTTTCAACTACTTGCTCGCGTACCCAACATAAGAAACAACATTCCAAGGAGCTTATGGAACTGCAATCGTGCTAAACATTTTCTTTTTATTCCAAAATCCAAACCTTCCGAGATAGTTACAACCCCCGAATTATGTGCTTGAAAGGATGGCTCAAATTCTTCATCCATGTCACAATAAATTTTACGCTCTACATTACCCCTTGTCAAAGTCGTGACATGTGTCTACACACTAAGAATCGAGAATACACCATTCAATCCTAATGCTATGTAAAGACCCAGGAACAAAGGGGAAAAGGAACCTTCTGCTAAATGGTATTAATAACTTTGTACATTCAAATAATAAGAAAAGTATAATATATAAAATTTTAAAGGCAAATATAGTGACCTCATTAACCAAGACTAGATCTTGTGGACTTACAATAATTCACCTTTTTGTAGGAAGGAAATACTCAAACATCACCAACTACAATAAAGTTATACAAAAATGTTGTTGCAAAGATAAAGGAAGTCCGCTCAATTAATAAAGCACACTATTCACAGTGCAATGGGGCATGATGGACAACTTCGTATTCCATGCTATTTTTTAATTGCCAAGATAACACCCCTACTTTTGTGCGCTCTAAAATGTTTAAGCAATCTCACATTTGTGCATGTCTTGAAAACTACCTAGTTAAACTAGTTTAGTCCAAATTACAAATGCTTAAGGAAATACTCTCACATTTATTCAATCAAATACAATATACAAAATCAAAATAACAACAATGCTCTAACTTATAATTCAAACTAGGAACAATGCACATACCAATCATGTTTTTGAAGTATGTTAGTTACGGGGAGATTAGCTTGTTAATGAGCTTTGCTCCAATTCATCTAATACCAAGTGAATACGTTCAAAGAAGCCACAAATGAAGTATTGTTTATTGTTAAAAGTGCAGTGTCCGTCAGAAACACATGCAAGTCACATAAGAATCTAAGTTCAACATTATGTTTTGCGTTGTTCGTTAACATTGGTTTAACCAATTTGTTTTCCCCGTTTTAGTCTCTTTTGTTGGCAAGCATGGCTAGCCGCTGGTATGCAAGTAACGTCGCTATTCTCTCGTTCTTCCGGGCACTGTAGAAAAATCAACATCTTGGTATTTTGGTCGGGAAATCATAGAATAGGTCCCCCGTTTGTTTCGTACTTGGCAATAACCTTGCTAGAGTTGAAAGAACAGTTGTTTCAGCTTGTTCAGATGAATCAATACACATATTGTGCGCTAAATTTCATGTCAAAAGAAGTCTAACCTACCAAATATATGATACAAAGTATTTTTTTACAACATTCTATTTTACCTGCGCAAGGCCAAAATGTGATTGTTCTCGGGCGAATTCGAATAAGCCCAAACCTCCTCATTGCATTGTGAAACTACTTCGCCTGCATTCAAACGTGAAGGTTTGTGTTTAGCTCCCACATTTCGCAACTAAGCATCATGGATAGACCCTCGCACAACTAGCTATCTCCTTATCTACTAGTTTCATTGCAGCTTACCAAAAAAGAATTAAATAATGATCCGGAATCGCTTATTTGATAAAATTTGTCAGCAGGAGTGGCCGTCGGAGGAGCAAAATGCGGCTCGAAGAATTGTTTTGGTGAGGTGCGTTAAGCTAAAGATTAATGTGGTAGGGCTACCAAGATTCAAGCTACGATAGCGAAGTTGGGAGGTGTAATACTAGCGTGTGCTGCGCAGCCCAACCGGCGGGTATGACTCTTCATTGCTCGTGATACATTCTTCCATGCTCTTGTTGAATTTTTAACTAACCATCAACAGGCAAAATGATAGAGGACTTAAATGCATATGTGAAAGGAGTGCGTAACAAACAATGTTTTCTTTGATTGTTATGATATACGCTCAACTCGTATTTAAACCTTTGGAAGTGCAAATTTTTTCATGGCCGTAGCCTCGTGTTTCACCAGCGTTAAACTCCATAAGTTAAACACCATGTTAAGCACACACATGGTGTATGAGGAAGATGAGCACACACACACAAGAGACTCAACACACAATGAAAGATAAGCAGCATGAGGCTTTCTTATTTTTCCATTATACATGATGTACATTTATAATACAATGGTGTGACTCTTGGTTTCATATTCCAAGGTCACTTGGACTCCATTGTAACTTTTCGCATTCCACACCTACCCATAGAGGATTGGGTGTTCCAACATCCTTAATCCGAAGGTGTATGTGTGAGTCCAAGAAAAGAGTTAAAATACAAATCCGCAAAGTATACATGGGCGCACTCGGGCTAAATCAATCCCCCCCGAAATGTTGGAAAAAAAGAGGTGGTCGAAGGATGACCACCAACACCGGAACGAAAACTTGTTGCGTCTCTTAAACTTCTTCTTAAAATCGGCAAGAAGCTGAAAGCTTCGCTAGAGTGAATTTTTCCCTCATAAAAAAGGGAGACCTTCAACTCGAAAAGAAGGGAGGTCTACTACCTGTGATGGTTTTAGGATTACTAACAACTCGGGAATGCTTTGAAGCATTTCATCGAATCAACCAATACCGGCAAGAAGATGAAGGCTTCTCACAGAGGAAGTGTTCTCATATATGAAAGGGATACCTTCGACCTAAAAGAAGGTAGGTCTACTACCCGTGATGGTTTTAGGTTATCCACCAACCAAAGATGATGGTTTAAGGTTGTCCACCAACCGAAGGCATGCTCATGGGCATCCGTGTATCCTGGCTACATCTCCGAACTGAATGACGAATTGTGGTCGGTGCTCGCTTGAACCGTCGTGTCTCCGGTTACAACCGAACATGGAATGAGAGATTGTGGCTCGACTCGCTCGATCTCGACTGCGCTCGTGTACATGACCACCACCCCCCCCCCGTCAGTGACAAGTGAGATGATGGCGAAAAATCGGTTCCAAGTTTGCTCAATATCCGTGAACAAGTTCTTAACATGTGTCATAAACATCTTCTTTACCGCCGATGCTCTATCGTCAAGAAGTTGCATCCATCCAAGATGAATTCGTTCTCAGCAGAGGCTTGTTTCTGAAGCATCTGCCCCAAGAATGGGTGTGCCGACCATAGTGCTTGCATGGATGAAGATCAAAACAATGATCTTTCACGGGCCAACCTCGATCACGTTGTTGGCATTTTACAACCGATGTTGTTGTGGAACGGTGATCCGGGAGCAAATTGGCCGGTGAACCGTCATACGTGAACCGCACTCGAAATAAGATGGGCTTGGTGTAGTCTCGGAATATGAAAGGTCACATCCTTTTCATATCCAAGACCAGCTCGATGCTTGTTGTGGACAAGCTCTTCCCAAGGTTTGATGATGGGTTGAGAAGTGCGGTGCTGTCGGCCGCATCCGCATGTAACCGCTCTAGTACAATGAACTGAATGGAATTCAACCGCAACTTTATCTTCTTGCCGCCGATGGGAGTCTTTCTCAATATTCCTCGAAATATTAAATGGTGTCTGCACGGTGACTTTTCCGGAGTTCATCTTGTTGGAGCCGAGATTCTAACTACAAAACTCAATCTTCTCTTTTTGCAGCATCTTGCAAACAACTTTGAATTTTTACAAAGAACATTCTTGCTCATTTTATCATGTCATCAACATTGGAATGAATGAGGTTATTCAACAACTCTAATGCCTCATTGATTTTATCCATTTTAAACAACTTAGTTCAAAAAATGAAAGGGTGCTTCGCTTTCCAACCGAAAATGCACCCGTTACGCGGTGATTCAACAACAACACAATGAATTTAAAGAATTTCCAACGCGGAAATCTCAAAGTACAAAATCTGCTCCTCAAATGATGGAGGGTGAATCAACAATTCTTTTTCAACTCAAATACACTTCAAGTCTTGAATGAAGATGCAAATCAAATGTCAGCTCAATACAAATACTTCGCAAAAAATATGTGCGCTTGAAAACACTTGTGCGAAGAAGCCTTGTCATGTACCGGATTTTTTCTTCAAAGAGTCAAGTTGCACCAATAACAACTCGTTCTCAAATGTTTAATTTCTTCATAAAATCACCCTCTTTGAATATGCCACAAATCATAAAATGTATATCTTCTCTTTCACTATGTATTCATCCATCCGCTCCTCATATGCCATTTTCTCTTTTTTTCTCATTGCCTGAATTCTTTCTTTCTCCTTTTTTCTCTCGCTCTTCCTCTCTCTTCGTCGTTTTTTTTTTTTTTTTAATTAAAAAAAAATAATAATAATAATTTAAAATGAAAGAAAATTAAAACAATGGAGGGGGGGAAAACTAAGGAAAAGCAGAAAAATATGGGGGTTGGGGGGGCAAAATTAAAGGAAAATGAATTAAAAATTTAAAGGTTGAATTTAAAAAGGAGGGAGAGGAAAATTAAGGGGATTTATTTTTATTTAATAAAAGAGATCTAATCAAAAAAATAAGGGGAGGAGGGGGAATTTACAAATTTGAAAATTTGAATTTTAAAAGGTCGAGGGAAGCTTGATCGAGCAAGAGGAGGGCGAAGAGGCGGATGAGGAGTGCAGACAGGGGCGTGGAGAGTCATGGTTTGGAGTGATGGTGGCGTTAGGTGAGGGTTAGTGGCGTAAGGTTGGCGTGCGGGAGGTGTTTCAATTGGAGTGGCGTGGGGAGGCATGGTAAGGTGTGTAGGGTGTTGGGTAGAAGCAAGGCGTAGAGCGAGAAGGGGGCCTTGTGGTCCGGGTGAGTTACACAGCGGACGCAAGGAGATCGCTGCATAAAAGGTGTGATATCGTGCATGAGTCAGATTAAGCGATGGGATGGTGCGCCAGTGTGGAGTGTTGTTGAACGCGTGGTAAGGGAAAGGGGAGGGCGTATGCAAGTAGGGTGAGGGAGGGAATGTAGAGTGGGGAAGGAAGTGTATGACGCAGTGGTTGTGAGTAATATAGGTGGACAGGGTGAGCGTATAACAACGAAGGGAGGGGGGTTGCGTAGTGGGTTGGAGGATGCGTAGGATCATGGTGGGAGTTGTGTGAGATGCGTATGTTGCGTATATGTGGGGAAGGACGAAAGTGCTTAAAATGCAACAAGATGATGGAGCTGAGTGAAATGAAGTCGCCTACCATGGGCCCACAAAGCATTTTTGGCGCAAAGTCTATTTTTAGACTATGTCTATTTTTAGACATATGGATCATGGTCTATGAGTTCCAGGATGCTATTATGGATGATTGGTTGAGTTGGTAAAAATAGATGGACCTTCATTTTTAGACATTGGGTGGAATCTGCCTAGACTGTCACAAAATAGAATGGGGCCAAATATTAATATTAACCCTTAATAATATTTAGACTATAAACATTATCTTATCCTCTCGAGCACTTTAGTTTGATGCTCGGATGTGGCACATGCACTGGCGAAGGAAATACACTTTTCCAAGGGTTAGTTGAGTCATCGCATGGTTGACTTCGGCTAGAACTCGTACGCAGCTTGGTGGAGTTGATGAGAGCGCTCAGGAGTTAAATGCTTAACTTAGTTGAACTAGTTGTATTTAGTCTAACCCACAAATACACTTAGTGATGAGTGGTGTGAATTAATTATTAATTGTTCACTAATTATTAACTCATAATTAAACCAATGAACACACTGCTTAATCCAATGCATGGACAAGCCCAAAGGAGACTAAATAATAGAGGTGGGTGAAAAGGGTGAGTCTACTACCGCTCAGACTATCGTCGTGCATGAGATTTGCACACACATTGACTAGAGATTGCCAATGAGGACGGCGCAGCTGGAGCTAGTGGGACGGAACCCTGGATCTCATCATTAATCAACTCGATCACAAAGGTAAAGAGAGTGTTGTGCCTTGTGGAGGAGATTTGAACCTCGTGACTTGTTCATCTTCATAACTAGTCTTGTGTGTAGCATCGAGATAGTGCCTTCGAGAGCTTCGTGAGCTTTGCGCTATGTATTGTTACATGTTCTCTATCATTTTAACATACAAATAGTTGTGGGTTTTTCACTATTTCTTTCCCATTACATCCTCGTGCGTTGATATGTGCTTGATTATGTTTTTTTAATGAGCGATGCGAACGTTTTCTATTTCCGCATATTGATGATCAATCAGAGAAGAGGTTATGTATTATGCATTAAGCTTTTAAAATAGTGTGTAACTGGATAATCTCGAGAACAATTCAACAAATTATTCAAATTTATACATGGTATCGTAGCTAAATTGATCACTTCTGGATCTATTACAAGGATTACAATTATTTCGTAGGACAAGAGTCTGAATTCGGCTGTAGCCTCTCGGGATCCATCCTTTTCTCCTCGAAAGGTGATATATCCGTAAACGCCCACAACCAATCTCTCGTGCTAGAAATAATTTGTTCTCGCGCATCCGAAGTAGTTGAGTTTTTGAGCTAACCAAATTTTGCGTTAGCTGTTTTCTTGGTGCCGCAGTTGAAATGTCTTTCAAATCTGGGCTATGCATCGGAATATGACCTTGAGGGTGCTTCAAATTATGTTGCATGGAAGGAAAAAAAAAATGGAGTGCGTATTAGGACGACAACGTCAGCTGAAGGAGTCTACATATGCCGAGATCCCAAAGCCTACCAATGCTGCTCAAGCGAGGATTGGAAAGAACATGTTTAAATGTCGAAGGATTCCGTTGGAGGGCATGAAGGATCACATTGTATCTGCACTCGCATGGAAAGCTTCTCCATATTTGATGTGGAAAGCATCGATAGATCTATTCCGCAGCAAGAGCGCCCGCAGGAAGTTGTCAAGGATAAACTTCCGTAAACATTAAGATGAGTAGTGCTTACGTATCGCCAAGTACTCACGAAGTTCACTCAATGCAAGAGATGAGCCGGAAGTGTGGGGTGACCGTCGATGATGAGGAATTGGTGGACCTAGCTCTCCTTAATCTTTCGAAGAGTTTGCATTCCCACGACCTCGTCAATGGCCTGGAGAAGGTCGGGATGGGAGCGACTTTTATTTCCGCATCTCATGCAAGAGGAGATAAGGCAGATTGGTCAGTGGACTCGTATCTTCATCAAAGGTATCCGATGAATAGGCACTGAAGTCAGTCACCAAAGCAAAGAAGGGGAAGAGCAGCAGCAGCTTCTCATCGGTGCGAAAGGTGAAGCAAGACATGTCCAAGGTGAAGTGCTTAATCGTCACCGAAACATGGACATTATGCCACAAATTGTCTCAAGAAGAAAAATAAGCATGTCGTCGTATTCCACGGAGAGGTATTGGCCTCTCAAATGTTTCTATTTTCACTGATTGCATGCTTGGTCTCAAGTGATGATCCTAAGATGGTTCTTGGACAAGAAAGTGCCTTTTCACATGAATGGAGATTGAGATCCTGTTTTCAACCGGATGAGAAAGATCTTGGAATGCACATCGATGGCATGGCGATGGTAGATACAAAGGCGACCTGCGTATCGTACTCACTTTGAGAGGAGTCCGGTAAACCCTTCGTATCAAGAAGTGATGCATGTTCCAAGATTGAAGAAGAATCTAACTTCCGGGCGATGTTGGAAGACAAGGGGTATGATGTACCCTGGCCGAGGAAAGGCTTCTCTCGCGCAAAGAAGACAACCGGAGAACCCGAAAGACAGGGGCTCGAATCAAGAACCTTTACTGGGCCATAAGTAGATGGTCGCGCAACAATGGCATGCAAGGCGAAGGAGTGGTGAGCTTCGGATGATGGCGGTCGTGCACCGGAGATTGGGCCACCTTCACTCATCGTAGCTTCTTTGAAGACACTTCGAAAGAGATTTCCACCGGGCTTCCCAAGGGCACCCTGCGCAAAGCGTACCGTTGCAAGGTGTACTGGTACCAGGAAAGCCACCTTCACGAGAAGGAGGTTGCGCCACGACGATCCTTGAGAGTTCACGGCAGACGTTTATGGACTCTTCGCAGCTTCGACAAAGAAAGCACAAGTACTATGTGATATTTTTTTTGATGATTTTCCTTATGTTGGATCTTCTTCTGGCGCAGAAGAAGAGCTTGTGACATACCCGTGTTCTATGAGTTCAAGGCGCCGGTGGAGAAGCGTAACCGTGGAAGCATGTGAAGGCTCTTAGAGCGACAATGGTGGTGAATTCATCTCTACCGAATTCAAGGACTTTTGGCAATGTTGGTATGATTCTAGAGAGCTCATCGCACCCCATAACCTAGAGCAGACCCGGGCTGTTAAGCGAAAGAACAAAACGATCATGGGTGCCGTACTGTGAAATGTCGTATGACCGCCTACTCCTTCACTTGTGGGTTGAGGCATGCAATACCGCGCATATAAAGTAACCGTTGTCCTCACAAGATACTTGGCATGAGTACACGGGAGAGGCGTTTTCTCGTAAGAGACCCCATATTTCCCATTCGAGGATTTTTTTGGTTCACTTGTTCACATGGCGCGGGACGAAGGATGCCGTAAAGAAGATGGATCCAATCACAGAGGTTGGAATATTTGTGGGGTACATCGATACGCCCCACAACTATCGGGGTGTATTTTTCCGTACGCCGCAAGACCTGCTAGCGACTTCGGATATCAAATTTCAGAGAAGAAACCCATGCGTTGTTTGCTTGAGAGGGAGCTACACTTGCATGCAGATGAGGAGCTATTAGTTCCTAAGGATGAGCTTCAGATGTGGACTTTCTACCCACAAGAGGGAAGTTCATGGAGTGAAGAGACTACCTTCATGGCCAACCACTGTGGGGCGGGCGCAAGCGCACTGCTGCAGCCGAGTGACCGGCTAAAGATGCAGAGAAGGTTGTAGGAGTACCCATGCATAAAGACAGACAGAGACAAATACCTGATTCTAAGACACTAGATACATGGTTTTTGGTGAGCAAATGTGTCGTGACAAGAGCTATCCTCTTTCGAGGAAGTTGTGGAGGACCCCCGCATGGCAGATGCCACAGGAAGAGTATGATTCTCATTGTCGAAACAGCCATGGGAGATTGTCATGCGAACGGAGGAAATCGGGGGCAGTGGTTCGCGATGGACCATGTGCTGAATTAGGCGGCTGACTTGGGAGGTGGGAGGAAGCACAAGGCAAGACTTGTTGCCCGTGGCTTCTCGCGTACCGAGGGGATCGATTATGAGGAGACCTTGCACCTGCCGTGTTGTACTCTTCCACAACGGACGATCCTTTCTTCTCAACAAGAGATATATGGCACATCCATCGTATGGATGAAGACCCGCGTTCCTCAAATTCGTAGCTGGCCGAGGGAGGAGGTGTACACAGAGCAGCCCTTGCCGCGAGATTCTTCAGCAGCGAGTCGGGCGCACTCGAAGAGCACCCACGGCGTTGAAGCAAGCACCCATGCTTGGCAATAATACTCGGGATGACAAAGGAGCCAACGCACCTGGATTCTCCAAGAGTGAGCTGACCCCAACCCTACCATTGTGTGGAGGGAAGTTGTCGATCATTGTACCGTATGTAGATGATCCGATTTTGATGGGTGATGAGTTGTTGGATACTTTCATGCAAGGAGGATCTTGCTAGAGAGTTTGAGATGGCCAATTGGGCCCCTTCTGCCATTATTTTCGGGATTGGAAATCACAACACGTGCTGGTAGACCTGCTTGCTTTCAGCAGTAAGTATGTTCGGAGACACCGGAGTAGTTCAACATGCGCATGAATGCAAGCCTCGTTGATACCCTCTTTCCCAGAGGTTGAGGAAGGAGGATGCTACTTCTCATGAGGTAGTTGGATGTGCCACTGCTTATCGACAAATGGTGGGGTCGCTATATCCGGTCAATACACCTACCCGATATATGCGATGTCGTTAACCAGCTTTTGAAAGCTATGGTTAAGGCTACCAAGCTCTTCTCGGGCCGCGTGAAAGCATGTATTGCGTTATCTTAGAGGCATTATCGTGACATGGTCCGTGGTACGTACAGAGGATGAGGTGAAGTTGTGGCTTCACTTCTGATGCAAGATTGGGCAGGGAGCCCAACGGATTGAAAGAGCACATCCGGGAGGCATCTTCAATACCGGTCGACAAGTCTCCCGGCACAAAGAGAAGCAGAGATCCGTGCACCAATTCCGTGCGAGCGAGTATATGCATAAAGCAAGTCAGGCCGCATGCGAGGCTATTTTGGATGAGGAAGATTCCGGGTTCCGTTGTTCGGCCGCACTTGGAGCTCACTCTGATTTATTGTGACAACCGTAGTTGCATTAAACTCTCGACTAATCCAATATTTCTGACAGATCCCAAATACATCGACATCGTGTACCACCACATCGCAGATTGTGTGGGCAAAGCGGGAGAATCATGTTACTTTCATATATTCCCATGGAGGATCGTACGTCGACATCTTGACGAAGGCGCTCACCAGGAGCAAATTCGAATTCCACAGTAGGCAGGATAGGGGGCTGCGGTATAATACATATATTTTTTAGAGGGAGTGTTGAATGTAACAAGATGATGGAGCTTAGTGAGCTGAAGTCGCCACTAAGTGGTCCCACAAAGTTATTTTTTAAGCAGAAAGTCTATTTTTAGACTATGGGCATTTTTAGACATATGACCTATGGTCTATGAGTTGCAGGATGCTATTTATGGATGATTGGTTGAGTTGGTAAAAATAGATGGACCTATATTTTTAGACATTAGGCTAATCTATTTTTAGACTCAAACAGTAAATAGAACAACAAATATTAACCCTTAATAATATTTAGACTATAAACATTATCTTATCCTCTTGGAGCACTTCTTAGTTTGATGCTTCGGATGTGGCACATGCAGCCGATAAGGAAATACACTTTTCCTAAGCGTGTTAGTTGCTGCTGAGCTATTGCATGGTTGACTTCTACTAGAACTCATGTGACGCAGCTGGTGGAGTTGATGATATTTGGTGGAGTTGTGTTCCTGCTTAACTTAGCGAACTAGTTTACCAGTCTCTAACCGACAAATACACTAGTGATGAGTGGTGTGAATTAATTATTAATTAATTCACTAATTATTAACTCATAATTAAACTAATGAACACACTGAATCGCAATGCATGGATGTATTTTGAAGGATACCAGCATAGAGGGTGAAAGGGTGAGTCTAACATTTGGGTCAGGACTATTGGTCAGGATGAGATTTGCACACACATTGACCAGAGATTGCCAATGAGGATCATGTAGCTTGGAGGCTAGGGGTGGGATTTGAACTTGGATCTCATCATTAATCAACTTTCTTCATTGCGTGAAAAGAGAGGCAGCGTACTTGTGGGAGTAGATTTGAACTCGTGACTTGTTCATCTTCATAACTAGTCTTGTGTAGCATTGAGATAGTGCCGAGAGCCATGAGAGCTGAAAGCAGTATTGTTACATGTTCTATCATTTTAATATGCTTAGTTGTGTTTTCAGCTATTGCTTTCCCCATTACATCCCGTGTTGATATGTGCTTGGACACGTTTAATGAGCGTGCGGACTGTCATTTCCACATATTGATGATCAATCGTAGAAGAGGTTATATTATGCATGAAGTTTAAATAACAGGTAATGAGGTTAACCTTGGAGAATAATTCAACAAATTATTCTAAATTTCTAGTTGTGAGCAAGAATATATATATATATATATATATATATATATATATATATATATTATTCATTTATTTATTTATTTTTATTAATTTAAAAAATATTATAGAGGGAGACCGTTTTTAAAACAAAGAAATATATATTTTTTTAAAACACACGAGAGAATAATTTTAAAAGAAGTAATTTAGACAAAAATGATTTTTACATTAGCAAGAGAAACGCAATTTAAGCTCGGTAAATTTTCACCAAAAACCCCATAATTTTTCAATATTACATAGGCGATATAACAAAGCAGAAATTGGGGAGAATTTGTGGAGTTAGAGAACTCGTAAATCTCGTAAATTTTTCGAGTGAAAACCTTAATTATTTTTACAAAGAAAAAACCAAAAACTTCTTCTTCGGTAAATCCACTTTGAAACACTATTTTCCAAAGCACAGCTCTTCAATGTTAAATTTAATAGGCAAAAAATTGCAAGAGAAAATTAGAATGAAAACCTTCGCATGGGCAAGGTCGCTTCTTCAAAGCCAATGCCCTAAACGCCAATTTCTGAATGTCAGGATTTTGAATGCTTCCTCTTCAAAAACACTTCTAAATGGCGGCAAACACTCCGCTCGCGTAACCTCCGAGCGTCGCAAAAATGTCAAGAATTTTGCAGATATGCACAGCCATAAACACAAATGGCTCACTCAATTTGGAGCAGCCGCAATTTGCCGCTCCGATACCATGTTAAACACCATGTTAAGCATACTACATGGTGTATGAGGAAGATGAACACACACACACAAGAGACTCAACACACAATGAAAGATAAGTGTGAGGCTTTTATTTTTTTCCATTATACATGATGTACATTTATAATACAATGGTGTGACTTGGTTTCATATTCCAAGGTCACTTGGACTCATTGTAGCTTTTTCGCATTCCACACCTACCCATAGAGGATTAGGTGTTCCAACACCGTGGTTGACCACACAACCATTTTTTTTATCTCCGCGCCTCTTTAACTTCTCTATTCATCGCTTTTATAATATGACCATACCACCATTACCACAATCTACCAACCACATTTTTTCGCGCCGTTCCATTCAATTTGAAACACACCATGTCATTGGGAGCCCACGAACCCACGTCTTTACACCGCAACCAACAGAATGCCGCGTTCGTTCGAGCCACTAAGCCATTGAATGAAGGCGGTCCCACCGTCAAAGACACCAATGCCAAGCACATGGACCAAACCACGCTGGTCACGCAAAATTCTTGATGACGCGACGAGCCAAAGTGGTATGCGACAATTTTATAAAGTTTGATTTACATTTCCATTTGAGTTCGGCGAGCCCCATCTCCGGCCCAATGGGAGGCCGATCGCCCGAATTTGGGCTTATCGAAGTAGGGGAAGATTGAGACGCGAAATCCATTGCACCGAGTTCAATGATAGTTTGAAGTCCGGGTCTAAAGCTTTAAAATTTGGTCTAAAGTTTTATTAATATGCGCGGATTTGATATAAGGTTTCAAAACCTTATTATAAAGTTTTGTTATATTTTTTATTAACGTCGAGTTGAAAAGTCTTTCGCGCGGCGACTTTGTTTTTATATACATACTTGGTCAATATATATATTATAAAATTTCAAAGTTTATAATATATATTTTCAATAGTTTGTTTCTATTTTTTTTACACGTTATGCCATATATAAATGTAAGAGCCCGAAGGGCTTAAAGAGTGTGGGTAGATGACCGTGTATTTTTTTGTATTGAGCTCCGGTTAAATAGAACATAATAGTGAATAAACACAAAGGTGTAGCAATTTGCTTTGCAAGACATAGAGGAAAGTTTGGAAGGACACTATGTGTGTATATGCTCCACACTTTTGTAATCCTCCGATAGAGGAAGAACCATTTTGTAACTATTTTTCATGTTAATGAAATAGTTGTTCGTGTGCAATCGTCCAACAAGTTTTTTAACTTCGTGTTGAGAGTGAGGAATTATTTTTATTCTCCTCGGTGTTCGGAATATTCAAAATCTCCAACATGGAATCGAGGCGAGTTCAGCTCTTGAAGTTTGTCAAAGAAGTCAAGGAAGGAGTTGTTGCGTAGTTCTCCAACAGAGTGAAGGCACATCAAAAGTTCAGTATTTCTAAAAAAAACAAAGTTTTGCTTTCTTAAAAGTTCACCTATAGAAGTCACTTTTGAAGACAAGAATTCTTCTCTTAAACAATGAGACAAGCCATTTAAAAAACACAACAAGTTATTTGAGCATATTTCGCAGTGCTAGCCATGGCAGGAGCCGCACAAGCATGAGTATTGAAATAATCAATTGCGTCTAATGGGAAGAACTATGACTATTTGGAAATCACCATGAGATCCCTATTTGCCTCTCAAGACTTATGGGGAGCTTGTTGAAGATGGTTTTAAGAACCGTCGATGAAAATGCCTTTAATGCCTCGACACGCAGAAGGACGGTCAGTTGTTTACAGGAAAGAAGGACCTCAAAAGCCCTTTCTACCCTATCAAGCAACATAATAAAAGTGTGTTTCGTGATAGAAGCAACAAGAGGTCCAAGGATGCATGGGATACCTCCAAATTTCCCACTGAAGTATGGAGAAGGTGAAGACAACAAAGTACAATTGCTGAGGAGAGACTTTGAAATCCCCATATGAAAGAGTCCGATAAACATGTACCTCGTTCTTCACACACATGTGATTGCTGAGCATTCGTATATGCTCATGGAGAGACACTTGAAGAAATAAGGATAGTGGAGAAAGTAAGTTGAGAAGCTATCTTCAAGGTTTGATGTGATAGTCACAACCCTTGAAGAGACAAAGGATCTCTCAAATTTTTCGCTGATGAACTTCATGCATCATCGATGACACATGAAAATATTGGGTAGAAATGCACACTCACCTTTGGAGCATTCCTTCAAGACCCAAATGTTCTTTGGGAAGAGTGAAGAGGTCATGCGCAGGAAAGAGAAGAGCCGAAGCCAAAACAAGAGGAGGAAGAAACAACACTACAAGTGGAAGGGACAATAATCAAAACCGAACTACAAGCAAGGAAGTACCAACAACGTGGACAAAATCAAGTACACATGCATGATAAATCCCAAGTCCAATGTCAATATCACATATGGCCATTATGCTGTCAGAATGTAGGAAGAAACAAAGTGACATGGGCAATAGACTCAAAGGCTAATTTTACCGAAGAAAAATATC
Source organism: Pinus albicaulis (assembly GCA_034641835.2). Classification (NCBI taxonomy): domain Eukaryota; kingdom Viridiplantae; phylum Streptophyta; class Pinopsida; order Pinales; family Pinaceae; genus Pinus; species Pinus albicaulis. The sequence goes on along the minus strand of JAXQQM020072486.1, from coordinate 602,753 downwards.
ACCAAGAAAATTGTTTTTAGCATGTATGGCTGAGGAAAGAGAATGAAGATATATGGTTTCTAGATTCGTGATGTAGCAACCATATGACCGGAAACATTTATATGTTTTCCATGTTAGATGAAATGTAAAGTCCTGGCACATTGGGGATAGACAAGGTTCCCTCAATATGGGAAAAGGTAGAGTAAGTGTTTTGACAAAGAAGGGAGAAGAAAGATCCATATCGCATGTTTAATATGTGCTCGGGTATGAAGTGTAACCTCTGAGAATTGGACAACTCATTCAAAAGTGGGTACAATTTTGAAGATGATGTATGCACCATCATGGATAAACCACCAAGAAAGCAATGTACCACAAGTGAAGATGACAAGGAACAAATGTTCCCTCAAGATGAGAGCATATTTGAAGAAAGGAGTTGAAATGATAGTAGCATACGAAGAGACATTCAAAGAGAAGGAAAAGATGAACACTGCTATGGCATTTGAGATTTGGACATATCAACTTTCGAGGACTAAATTTGTTGTGATAGGAAAGGAATGGTAAAGGGATTACCATTGATTGAAAAACCGGATAGCTCATGTGAAGGCCGCATCTTGGGCAAACAACACAGAGAAAACTTTCCATTAGAAAGAGCATAAGGGTAAAGGTACCCTTAGAAATTTTCTCTATCTGCATTTGTGTGGGTTACTGCAAACACCATCACTAGCAAGCGCTCATTATATGTCGACTTTTAACATGATTTCACAAGGAAAATTGGGTGTATTTTTGAAATATAAAAAAGTGAAGTGTTTGAGAAAATTCGCCACTTTAAGGCACTTGTTGAGAACTAAAAAGGAAGCACATAAAATTTTTAAGAACTCTATAGAGGAGGTCAAGATATCTCAAAAATACCGCGTTGCGCAGAAAATGGTACACAAGCAATTTACAAAATAAGGTACACACCGTAGAAAAATGGAGTTGTTGGAAAGGAAAAATAGAACAATCATGGATATGGTAAGAAGTATGTTGAAGGCAAAACATTTTCCAAATGAGTATCGTCGTACACCGTGTTGCATATGTGTTGAATAGATGCCCAAAAAAGTCAGAATGAACATAATTTTGGAAGAAGCATGGAGGCATAAAACAAGGTGTCACCCACATGAGAGTTTTTGGTTGTGGCTGCGTATTGCTACTTCGGATCGACAAGGAAGAAGCTGACAAAAGAAGGGGGAGAAGTGTATTTTTATTGGATACAAGAAGAATCCAAGGTATATAGATTGTATAACCCATCCACCAAGAAATTTTTTATACAAAGATGTCTGTATTTATCGAGAAGAAGTTTGGATGGAAGTTATTTTGAGAAAATAGTCACTGTGAAGAGTTGTTTGTCTCGTGATGATGATGAGGAAGAAAATGGCTCAAAGGACCACCTCATTAGCAGCAATCTACCTCCACCAACACAAGGACAGCAAGGGGACACTACAAGAAGGTATGAGAACACCCTTGAGAAGTAATGAGTAGTGCTTCTTCTTAAGCACACCACAAGGAGCATTTTGAGTGCTTCTACACACAAGTACACCAAATGAAAGAGGAACTAGATTCGTAATTCGTAATGACATTTATGAGCAAGAGGAAGCAAATGAAGGTGTATGAATCTATTTATTTGCATTTTATTGTCATAGTAGATGATCCTATTCATTTTTGAAGAATCCATAAAAGATAAAAAATGGACAGATGCTATGGATGAAGAAAAGGAATGCCATGAAAGAAAATCAAAATGTAATTGCTGATCTCCCAAAAGGTGAAGCCAAGCTGAGTGAAATGGGCTCACAAGACCAAAAGCAATGCTGAAGGCAGATTGGAAAGGCAATAAGCGTCGGTGCTTGTTGTCAAAGGCTACAAGCAGCAACATGGAAGAGATTATGAAGAACTTTTGCATCAAGCTTCTGCACGGAAACAAAGGAGAGCAAAGAAAGAAACCATAGCATCACAACACAAGTGAAGAAGCCAACAATGATGTGAAATCAACATTCCTAAATGGAGTATTGATGGAAGAGGTTTATGTTGAGCAACCTTGGGCTATGAGAAAGGCAGCCAAGAGCACAAAGTTTGTAGATTTCAAGAAAGCTCTATATGGGTCGAAACAAGCACCAAGAGCATGGTACAAAGAGGGACAGATTCCTATCTACTAGAAAATGGCTTGAAAAATGTGGAAGGAGAACCCACATTATACATCATGAGAAAGATGGTAAGATGACGACTGTTGTTTTATATGTTTATGATGTGATCTTTACAGTAATGATGATTACCTCATTGAGAATTTTAAATCACCATGAAGGATGACTTTGAGATGACCGATATGGGATTGTCGAAACATTTCTTAGGAATAGAAGTAGAGAAAAATGAAAATAAGATTTTTATCTCTTAAGCCAAACATATAAATTAAATTTCGAAAAGATTTAATATGCACGATCACAAGGTAGAAATTACTCCTATAGTGAGTTAGGGAGATTGAAACTCAAATAAGAGAAGATAACAAAGAAGGATTTTGATCCTAGTTTGTACAAGAGCATAGTTACACCATGTATTTGGATTACAACTAGGCCTCGATATTATGCATGTTGTGAGCTTAATTTCCGCATTTATGGAAAGGCCAAGGAGGCACACTGGCAAGCAACAAAAACACCCGAGGTATGTGAAAGGAACAAAAAGGTATGGTATTCTATATACCACCACTTTAAAATTCTGAATTGATCGGTTATAGACTTGACAAAGGA